>JAUIMW010002326.1:0-10905 GCA_033557785.1 Enochrus cinctus | reverse complement strand
TGTGCGATTTAAACTCTAGACTTTATACAGTTATGTATACTAAAATGGTGCATTAACAGGATTCGGCGTCTATTGTTGAGTTGTTTTTTTTTTCTTATTTTACTTTTAATTTTTAAATACTGTACTACATTAAATAGTTTCACTAAAAAATCTAATCAATCTTTGCACCATACGAGCAGAGCATACCTGTTAAAAAATAAAACGGAAGCCATAATGCGAATATTGACATCATAATCAGCACCTAAACACACCTGATGATTGCCAAAAAGAATAACGGAAGATTTGACGGAATTGATTGAGAATGCTTCTTGGAATTAATTATTGAAATTTGAAGGTTGTTACTCCGGAGTGTGCAATTGTAAATAAATAAAATTGCTCAGATTTGAGTTTCGCGTAATACAAGATGATTCTTTTCAATATCGACAAACTCTACTTCTTCCCAAAAAAATTGAGCTTATATTGTGTAGGTGAAATTTTAAAAATGAAAAAAATTAAGATAAAATGTTATAATGACACTCCGACCCTTCTGGCGACTTCTGCCGCTCGACTTTTTCATTATTATTGTCAGAAATACTGTTATATTAGAAGAAACAAAAATTACAAGAAATACTAGAAATTCTTGAGGGCTTAATTTACTTTGAAATTGGGTTTACTTTTATTTCTTAAGGTTTTATTGCACATAATCTTTCTTAATAAATTTGTGTAAGAAGTTGATTTTTGGTCAATTATTAACTTTTTTCTGTAAAATTTTCCCTATAAGAAGATTTTTACTAATACATGACGAACATTTTGTCATTCAATCCTTTTACTGACATCCAGTAATAGCAATTTCTCATTAATATATGTTACAAAAGTTCTGATGAACGAAGAGCGAAAAAATTAGATTCGCTAATTTCCTCGTTGAAATTAACTATACAAATTACAAATATAACATCAAAACAAATTTTCAATTTTTTACAAGTACGAAAAATATTAATGGCACCAAAAAATTATTAATAACTTGTGTATTATTTATTTGGTTATTATTGCTCATTTATGGTCTTTGCACAAAATGAATTTTTCTGCCATGAAGAACATTGAATAGCAACGACAAAAGATTGCTAGACATCTGCTTAACAAATAACATGGTGATAACAAACACAAAGAATCAGCACAAAGATATACATAAATATACAAAATTAGTAGAAGGTAGAGGAGAAAAACCTATTATTGACTACATAACAGAATAGGAACAGATTATCTAATGGTGATTGTAGAATGGAAAAAAAAGAGCAAATAAAAGGAACAAACTTAAAGTGTAATAAACAAGTAAAGATGTGTTTGATAAAGGAAAAATAATAAAACAGAAATGACTAAGATCAGAATAGAGAGATTAATGGATGATAAAGAAAAAAAGGAATATAAAAACAATATTAAAAAGTTGATACAAATCACACCAAAAGCAAAGGTAAAGGACGTAAAAGAAATGTGGAAGATTTTCAAGCAAATAATAACAGAAGCAGAAGAGAAGCTTGTGGTATAGTGAGAAAAACACAAGGCAAAACGAAAACATTAGTGGAACAAAGAAATCAAAGAAGAGATAAAGAAGAGAAAGTATTTAAGTACAGGGAGAGCACTACGAAGACTACAAAAGGCAAAGGAAAACAGCTAAGGAGATAATAAAGAGGTCAAGAGGGAAGATATGGGAAGAATTTGGAAATAAACTGGAAAGGAACTGTAGAGAAAACCAAAAACTTTTCTGTGAAATGATGAAAAATTACAAACACAAAAAACAAGTGACACCGCTAAAGGATGAAGAATGGCAAAGCACTATGACGACAACATAAAAACTGAGTAACTGAAATATATGGGTGAGGAGGGGAAAGTAATGTTACACAGATTGTTAAACAGAGAAAACGCAATTAAAGGAGGACTGAGTTCAATCTTGTTCATATTGTTCATGGATAACATAATGAAGATCATAAAAAATAAAACAAGGAAGGTGGAGGTAGGATACAATAACTTAAGAAGGATCATGTTAGGGGAATGTGCATTTGCGGATGTCGTTGCAATACTTGCGAAGAACAGATCTACAGTACAACTTGAATAACAGAGAACTAGGCGAGCATAACATTAAGGTAAGTGTAGAAAAAAATATAATGGTGATAACAAGAGAAAATGCTATGATAAACATACATCTAGAGGGGAAAAACAAGTACAATAATTTAGACAATGATAATGAACGATAGAATCAAAAGTAAAATACAAGCAGCAGAAATGAGGTATTTGAGAAAGGTGGAGGGAATCACGAGGTTAGACAGATTGAGGAATGACGATGTGAGATAAAGACAGCGAATGGAGAGTATACCTAGCACTAAGCAGTCTATTACGAATGCCTGAGGATAGACAAGCCAAGATAGTGCGGCAAAAAGAAAGAGGAGGGGTCAACCACAGGAGACATGGCAGAACAACATGGAGGAGATATTGAGAAGAAACGATATTGGAGGAAGATGGGCTGGGATGTTGGTGGCCGATCTAAACATTATTTTATTTGAATTGCTATGAAACAATTTTGGAAAATTTGACAAAAATAAAACCAAAGCTTTGTCACCACTGTTGTGGAGGCGAGAAGTCGTCAAGACGGTCGCAGCCTATGACCGGGCGATGAGCTCGGTATGTTGTTCAAATATGTACAAGATAATATTTTTTCGATGAAATCGTCATTCGATAAATTGATTATTCGATATTTTTTTTTCGATAAACTCGTTTTCGATAAATTCGACCCAGCCGAAGTGGCGTATAACGTTTGTCTTCTCTTACCACCTCCTTTATCAGTTCAGCGTCAGAAGATATAAAACGTTGGCGCATCATCTTTTCTTGAGAAAGGCACAATCTCTTGATGTTAATGAATCCTCTTCCTGCTTCCCTTCGCGTCGCGTACAATGTCCCCACCCAAGCGTTGGGATGAAGCTTTCGAAATTTGGTGCAGATCCGTTGAGTTAGCCTATCCAGCCAACTCTGTAACTGACCAAACGAATAGACAAGGACGGGTATCGCCCAGGCATTTATGGCGGCTATGAGGTTTCCTCCTGAGAGATGGGTGTTCATCAGATTTGTTATCTTCTTTTGGTACCTATCCTGAAATTCGATCTTTAGCGTTGCATGGCCTAGTCGTTGATTCTGCGCCATTCCAAGATAACGGTACGTTTCCTCCGGTTCCAGCTGTTTGATGTCACCACGTTCTTCTTTTGATGTTTCCACGATTCCTCTCCTGATAGCTATCCTGGGGCACTTGTCGAGTCCGAAGTTTATTCCGATATCCCGGTTGTATACTTCCACGATGTTCATGGGCTCCTCAAGTTTTTCTTCCGTCTCGCCGTAGAGCGTTAGGCCATCCATGTAGAGTAAGTGAGAGTCTTTTGGCGTTTCGTGTTCAACTTGAAGCCGCATTGCGTCCGGTTAAGGAGGGTAGACATCCGGTTCAAAACCAGGCAAAACCAAACAGGCGATAGTGAATCTCCCTGCAAAATCCCCTTCTTTATATTGATTTTTCCTGCGTCCTGGCCGTTCATCCATAAGCTAGTCGTCCATGTTGCCATGAGATGTTGTAAGCTTTGTCTTATGGGATACAGAATCGAAGGCCTTCGCGTAATCTATGTAGCAGACGCTATTATTATTATTTTTATTTTTCATGCACCACTTTTCATATGTTTCAAACGCCAAACGTTAAAGTTAACAATAGTTAATATAAATGTGTAATGCTTGACGACGAAATTGAACAAGTTGCAACACATGTTACAAACCAAACACAACAATGATATATTGTGCATAACAGAACATTGGTTGAATGGAGATGGATGTGAGTCAATAAATTTACTAAATTACAACAGAGCTGCTTAAAATTGTAGAACAATGTCCGTACATGGGAGAGTATTAATATAACCAAAAACAATTTAGTCATAAAAATTAATACAATAAAAAGAAATGTGTTGAAATGTGTGCTATAGGATTACCACACATGAACTCAATTATTATTAGTGTATATCACTCTTCAGGCGGAGACGAGGAAAGATTTCTGAATACTTTGAGTGAAGTATTAAGTGAAATAAGAAACAAATATGAAAATATCTAGAATTACTTAATTAATTAATTTGATTAACTTTTAGATATTTTAATTATTATTAATTTTTCTTTTAAGGTTTTTCAGAGAAAAAAGAATAATTTTTAATTTTTATTTTGACTTTTGACGTACGGATTTTATGTTTTTGTTAAAAATTAGAAAATTGATTATTTCCATGGGAAAAAAAAATAACAAACTAAAGTTTTTTTTGACATGTCAAATGAGAAATATAATTGCAAATTTTATTAAGATTAATAGTAGTAGTTGCACAGAAAATTATAAAATAAAAAACACACACACTGAATACAATAATTTCTGAAACTTTCACAATATTAAAACATTTGCCAAAATCACTACACACATTAATATCATTAAAGAATCAAATTAATACAAAACTATTCAGCACATTTATGATAACTACAAATACATAAATTACAAAAACATTTTTGATTCAATCAAAGCAAAACATTTAAGTAAGATAGATAAATTATCAAAAGTAAAAAATCACAGATACACTATTAACAACAGATAAGAACTAAAAACTATACAAACACAATACAATACAACATACTTTATTGTTAATCTTTGGGTAAAAAATTTAATTTTCCAATACAAAATTTTAATAAAGACATAATTCACACATTTAAAAACGTAGAAAACAACACCTTCCTTTGTTACAATAATGAAAGAAATTGTCTTTGAAACAACATTGTTAAACACATGTTCGCAATCTCAAATAATAAATCATCATTTATTTAATCATTTTAACAACACCAACATATACAAATAACTCACAAGAAATCCAATATTTCGTTCCCAAAATACACAAACAAAATCTACCTATATGACCTATTGTATCTACCATCAATTCACCAAATAATCATTTTTATCAAATATTTTATCAAATATTATGGAAAAAAAACAATTTTCTATTAAAAATTCTGTAGATTTCAAGTAAAAAATAAAACAATTAACAATTACACAAAACCATATTTTAATATCACTAGATGTTACTGGTAACTCTACACTAACTGATTCCAACTGATGTTGGAATACAAATTATACATAAAAGATGGAACAACATAAAACATTAACATTAACGAAAAGACAATTTTCTGAAGCTGTACAATATTTGGAGTAACTATGGGTTGCATATCATCAACTATCCCTAACCTAGTTATGAAAGATTTAGATAATGTTTGTTTAAATAAATTAAAAATTAAACCTTTTTATTTTCGTTATGTTAATGATATAATAACTATTTATCTTTTAAACAAAATTGACTTTGAAATTATTTCTGCATTTAACAGTTATAACAGCAATTTAAAATTCATTTTCGAAACAGAACATAATAATTCTTTATCATTTTAAGACTTTACTTTAGTAATTAATAACACTAACCAAATAAAAATCAATTGGTACCAAAAAGACACTCACTGGCTAGTTATATACACTTTGACTCTAATCACTGCATTTCACAAAAAATAATGTAGTTCTCAATAACACTATAGATAAATGTTAACAAATTTCAGATGTTGAATTTAAAAGTTAAAATTTAAACTTAAAATTAAAAGAGATTTTTAAGTTAAAACTACACATTAAACATCTTTTTTTCCATAATTATATAATAACAACAAACTGACACATGGAGAAACATTTAGCAAAGGAAGTAAGTACAATATGTTTGGAGTACTTGAAAAAGAAAATCAGAATTTCAAAAAAGAGGACTCTAGCTACAAAAAAATGAATTTTTTTCACTACTTTTCATAATATATTATTCAAATGTTATGAAGAAGCATTTTCAGAAATTGTTGTGAAAGAAAGGAACTCAAAAGTGAAAATTAACTTAATGTCGAAGGAATTAAATAAAATGAAAAACAAACTGGATGCTATTTAAATAATAATAGAAGAAAGTAAAGAAACACAATATATAAACATCTACTTGGAACTAAAAATGAATATCTATTCTAAATTAATAAAATAAAAAATGAGAGAGCGTTTCTCTCTCTTTTTATTGTATATTGGCCGCACCTTGGGCACGCGTTAAATGCAAAACAAAGAAAGCAACTCATAAGAAGGAAAATATGATTTCAACACCTTTTTTGTGAGTGCAGGTTCTTTTAAAACAACAGGATACAACACCAGATAAAATTGAAAGAACTATTAAAAAAATAAAAGTCCAAGAGACGTATATAGCATGTCGTATTAGTCAAAAAAATCGATTCAATACATTTGTATTTTCTCATAAATAAATGGGTAAAGAAATCTTTCCAATGGAACTAAAAACTGCAAAAGTTGTTCCAATTTTGAAGGTATATGAAACGATAATTAAAGAAAGGCTAATAATATATTTAGATGGAAACTAATACATTGCTAAATATCAACATGGCTATACATGGGTCAAATCAACAACAACAGCTATGATAGATATAGTGCGGGAGATCACTGAGGGCTTTGATGAGTATCAGTACGCAGGGATAGCTTTTTGTGATCTTAATAAGATCTTCGATTGCATAAACCATAATATATTAGTTAAAAAACTAGATAGGTAAACATACGCGGTTGCACAGCTCAAGTAAAAGAAAGTGGAAAGTGGTGTTCCGCAGGGATCGCTGATGGAGCCACTTCTTTCATGTTGACACAGATGCCATGTGTTTGTATGCGGATGACACCTCGGTTAAGTGTCATTATGAAATGGTACTAGATAAACAGTTTTCAACTATTGGAACCAAAGAAATTATAAAGGAAAAAAAAATTTTTAATCAATTTTTTAATATATGTTATGTTATAAATGTTGCACGAGTAGAAATAGAACATCTAACTTCATCACTTCAATTATTAATTAATATAAAAATTTTTTTAAAAAATCCTTTCTTCTGGTAAATCTATTTTTCCTTTAATATTATTTAAAATTCGATACCCTAAATGCTACTAAACATCAGTGACTGAATCACAATATGTTTTCCTAACAGTTCTTTAAAAGACTGAATAAAAAGTTGTTAAAAGCAGCAAAGTCCTCAATTTGTTTTTAAATGAATCAAATGTTAGAGCATTTCTGATTTTAAAGGGAAGAATACTGATGAGACGTATGGAGCTATAAGAGGTACCACCATAATATTTACAATTTCTAGGTGGCTCGGTTCTTATGAGATTATTATTATTATGAAGGTATGAATATCAGACGCTCTTTGAACTGAGTGTAACTTCTACCCCAAAATTGGATACCGTATCTTAGTACACCTACATACAGTATAGTGTCAAAAGAACGTCTAGATTTACAACAAAGGCAGGTTTTCTACATTCGTATTATTTCGATTGTTATCGTTAAATCTTACTTGATAATTTTTTGAAATTTATTTCATTGTTTGAGTGATACGAGCAGTTTCTGCTGATTTATCTAAGCTAACATATATACTTGTTTAAATATAACTTATTACTTGCTCAGTTACTAATGATCAAATGAACAACATAGGATGAGCAAATAACTAAATAAATAATGTCTTTAAATGAAATAATTTTTATGCATTCGTTTATTATCATTATGTATGCAATAAAATATTTAAAAATATAAGAAAATTTAATAGCAGAACAACTTCACGAGTTGATCTTGACTGAAAACAATTCAAATAGCAGTTGTACCATCTGTATATACAATAAGATGAGTATCGATGAAATTTGGCATGTCGTTAAAATTTAAAGAGGATAAACAGAGTTGGTCCCGGAATAGACCCTTGAGATACACCAAATTTAACCTACCTTAGGTTAGGAAATATGTCGAGGAGAAGACAACATTAAGAAGATTCTTGGGATAATAACTTTATTAATTCAATAAGTAAATTCAATGACATAGAACAAGTCAAAATAAAAAAATGCAAATTCAAAAATGCATAAATTTTGCAAAAAGTATATATATTGAGTATATGGATGTAGACATTGTTTTGAATCCTACTCAGTCTTGTTTGTGGTGAGTTATAAAGGTTCCTGGTTCTAGTTTCGTATTCATGGTGTCTAAGGGATGCTTGAAAAAAGTTTTGTGTCGCTTATAAAGAGTGCAGCGTCCATAATGTAGATACTTGGAAGGGTAAGTATTCCATGGTGTTTAAATTATGTTCTACGTGACTGTATCTGTCTAAACGAAAAGGTGGATCTTATAAACCTCGTTAGAAACTTAGCTCTTCCGTGTTGTAAGTGCCATAAAGATTGATTCATTCAGCGTTTTATTATTTTATATGGTTTTGATAATATAAAAGTTTTCATGGCAGATGTTTCTTTTAAGTTATTGATATGAGTTGTATTCCAAATGGTTTTCGATTAATTGTTGGCATCATTTATCATCCGGTTAGACACTCCCTTAGATAAAGAGTGTGCAGAGTATCTGAGACAGAAACAAATCAAGGAATGAATGGCCAAATATAACATAACGTTTCATGAAGCGAAAAACTTAACAGGCGGTAAGATGAATGATCAAGCTCACAAAACAAAGAACTACCCTTTGGGAACTTTGCTAAAAAAGAGAAGAGACTTTCCGCAGTGATCATATACTAATTGGAGTAGAAATACAGGGGATCAGATGCGGAGAAGTTGAAGAATTCGTAACAACAAAAAGATATAACACGAAAAAAGCCAATTGGGAAAAATTCGAACAATTAACTCCTCATAGAATCAACTCCTCATCAACAAACATGACTCCCTGAAACAGTCTATAAAAACACGAACAGAGACAACAAATTGATAAATAAAAAACTAAACGAGGTGGACCTGAGCCTATCATTGGAAAAGACAAAGGTTATGTACTTCACAAGAAAAAGAAACAACCAAATAAACTAAGAAACAAAAATAGGAAATCAGAATAGAAATAGTTGACACATGATGAGATGGTAAAAAACCAGGAGATGAGAGAAAGCCTTTCTCATTGTCCCTCTGACATAAAAGGGACTGATACGTTTTCAAATAAGTGGTTTTAAGGTCAAAAATAATTCAAACTTATGCCAACTATAAGTAAACAGCTATAATTTTATAGCACAAAATGCAATAAATTTTTTAATGGGACATAACAAAATTTAATAATTAACAAGTAACTGTATCATAAAATTTTAGAGGCATGTCACTGAACTCTTAAAAAGGCATCGAAAACTATCCCAGAGGTGAAAGCACGTAACTCCATCATACGTTTTTTCCGCAAAACAAACCGATTGGTTTTATTTGAAACATGTTCTTCGCACTATAATTTAATGGCCAGTCATTGCAAAACGAACAGAGCTAAACACTCCAAACTGTCTGTCAATATAGACGCTAATAGACGGTTTTGAATGGCCTGCGAAAAAAACAGTTCCACAACTTGGCTACCAAGTTGTAATTAAGCCATAATCTCATATCGAATGCAAACCCACCTAATGGTCTTGTACGGTAAAAGGTGCAATTTCAGAATAATAATTCATAGGAGGTAACGTTAGCTGGGTAACTGGACAAGCTTTAGACATTTGATGCACCCAAGGCGTTTAAAAATGCGTCGAACCGGGTTACCAGATGGAAACGGGCGATGAATGTTCCCGATAGAAGATTGTACGGGTTTTGTTTTGATAGCAAATCATCCGCTTCCTGAATAACTATGTTGTTACTTCTAAGTTATGTACTTTCTGATAGCTTCACTTTATTGGGAGCAATTTGAAATTGGATCTGTTGCTTCTAGAACAGTCTCCAAGATTTACGATAAGCTGACTACTCGTTCGATATTTATTTGCGCAATAATTCCTTCCTACCAGAAGAAAAGGAAGTGATGCATTAATGGGGTGGTCAAGGTTATTTTGGATTACAGCCTAGATTGGTTTGAAGATAATAAAATCCGATTTAGAAAGGAGACCCGAGCGGTAAACGCATCTTTTTTTAGAGCTACTTGCCAACAGCAGCGTTAACGGTGAGTCGATGTGGTAGTCGCAAAAATCTTCAATCAAACTCTTAAAAATACCTAAACACATGGTATCTGCATTTATGAGGAACAGTTACTCGGCTATAAATTGAACGCTTTACATATCTCCGATACAAAGTTCGTCATTAATAGCCGAGAGATTAATTCATTACACGCTGATCTAAATATTAAGTCATGCGATGGCACAAAGCATGAAGGAAATTAATATGTATGCAAGAGAAGAAAAAAATCAAAAGAGCTCTAATTGCACCTAAGGAGACCTGATGACCTTGTTATTAGCGTAGGAGGTTTATCTTTTTTTTCAGCAGAAGAAAACTGTAATTTAGAAAATTTATTTGATTGCTCCTGATTGTCCAATTAAATTAAATAAATATAATATCGTCATCAAATTGAAAGGTGTCTTTATTGAAACAGTTTTATTTTCTTTGAGTAAATCGCTTTATGATGAGAGCCACTTTGCGACATGCTTGTTATTTCTTATAATTACAATTATCTCGTGAACGTAACGATGCGTTCTGGTTCGAAAAGACAAATAAGGCGACGCTGTCGCCGAAATAGCTATATTTACTTTTTGCTTTTATATTTACGTTAGCAACAGTGTTTTTCTCAGTCCATCTTAGCTTCGAGTTGTTCAAAGAATAAGATCAATTAATACATCACATACGGATTTATAGGTTGTGTCAGGAATACTATTTAGGATCACTAATGTGGAAATGGGTCTCCTTTCCTGGGAAAAACTATTTTGTATGTGTTTCTTTTGTTCATTTAAATTGGTTGGGTGTTGTAATTTTTAATGTCATGCTGTACTAAATTAACTTACATATACTGGTTACTGAAAATCTTCGATGCTGTAAGGCTCAAGATCACAGAGATATTTAAA
>JAUIMW010002325.1:0-10906 GCA_033557785.1 Enochrus cinctus | reverse complement strand
AGTGTCTCTACCGTTTAAGTTTTATTGCCGATCTATCATCTGAACAATGGTATTGTTCACTGACAGTTCATGCTGTGCTGTTGGGAGGCTTTCAGTGTAAACGTGAGGTAAAGGTCTTTTAAAGCCGCGATCCGCCGAGGTACAATTATGTTCTTTTAAATAACAATAAAACAACTTTGGAAAATTTAACAAAAACAAAGCTTTAAAATAAATTAAGCCTTCAAAATTATATATTCTTCGAATATAACAATGTTTCTAACAATTATGAAAAATAATAAAAATTATATTGACATCACCATTGTCCTCCACAGGTGGTGCCGAAGAGTCGTAAGGTCTGTCGCAGCCGATGAACTTCGTACACCATTCAAATGTGTGCAAAATAATATATTTTTCAATTAATTCGTCATTCCATAAATTTGCATTCAATGAATTTGTTTTCGATAAACTTGCCGTGAAAATGGTTAGTGCGTACAACAGAGAACAGGTTTACACAAATAAATATACACCTACTGAAAGGTTCAAAAATTACTGGACTACACCCAAAACTAGTACTCCATGATTTTTATTGTGAAAGCAATGAAATACATATTTATTTTAACAAATAAACTTAAGTCTATTTCTTGTAGCCACAAGAACGTCTGCGACCACGGGCTCTCTCAAATTTACGACCTTTAGAACGTACAAATGGTTTGGTGTGGGAGTGTGGAACACCAGGAGCAGGTCCAAAGTGTTTCACTGCTTCACGGGCATTACGACGTCCTTGGATAAGAACAGTATTACGGCCAGTTGGGGCTCTCAATGCTAATTGGTCAAATGTAATCACTTCTCCACCTAAAAAAAATATACTTTAAAATTTTAAAAATAAAATAATCATCAGTACATGTACCTGCTTTTAAAATTCTTGATCTAGCCTTTTCTGTTACACGTAGAGCACATATAGAAAGTTTTGGAACATCCCAGATTCTTTGATCATCAGTAACTGTTCCAACAATAACAGCAGTTAGATTTTCACGACCTGACTTCTTCATGAATCTAACAACACGAGCAAGTGATATTGGTGGACGATTGATTTTGCTCATGAACAATCTCTTCAAGATAATTTTATTAAATTTTGCTGTAGTACGACGAGCCAAATAGCGGTACAACTAAAACAATAATTAAGTTATTAGCTTCATGAGTAGGGTATGAATAATTTAAATACACTTATTGAGGAGACCAAAGGGATATGATTATGTGATACTAATATGTCTTAACCCTTAATGCCTAAACGGCTCTGCCGAGGTGAAATGTTATAGTAATCGAAGAGTTCTGTTAAGGGTTATATGAAATAATTTGGTCAATAAGTCGATTCGACTTTGATAGAATAACAAATTCACATATGGAACAAGTCTATTTGGTTAGAATTAATCTTAACACATTAAAGGCGGGGAATCTTGACGAAAGTATGCTAGGTAGTTTTTCGTTCTAGAGTGGGCAATATTTTGTGTAATCATAAAAACATTTAGACTTTAAAAATGTATTTAAACTCTTAAAACTACAAGAAATATTAAAAAAATATATATTAATATATCCCGTCTTTAAGCTACAGTCGAGATAAATCGTAGTACTACGACTCCCGCCTTTAATGTGTTAATACAACTTATGTACAAATTTCAAAACATTACTATCAGTTGCTATTAATGGATTTGCTTTTATAATTTTATAATAAGTATAGAAAAAAAACTGAGTTTTGTACGCTGATAAAATATTATTGTATGGGAAAATACTGTTTAGGAATGACTTTAGAAGTTTTATCTGAATTCTGCTAAAAAAAACCACTTGTCAGTGGTATACCGATTTGAAATGTGAATCTATAGACACAAATAATGCTGAATGTTCTGATCATTCAAATGATGCTGTTATTCCACAAAACATCAAAAGTTCTTTCTTTAAATTGTATAGGTAGTGATTAACAGTAGCTACTGTTTTAATTATTCAAGTGTTTATATTTCTATAGACCATAAAAACAGAAGACAAAAAGGGGTTTAGAGAAAGTTAAAAAATCACAAATTAGGCCAATTTGCTTTATAATGTAATCAGTATTCCGAACGAATACAGAATAAATTACCTTGCATTCTGTTGTTACAACAGAACTAAAACATGGTTTTATATGTATAAAAATCATGTATTTTGTCTTTATTGTACTAAAATCTACCGCAAACTATTTGTGTTTGGCATATCTATTGATGCACTCATTTACATATAGGTGATGGTTTGATTAAAGCATACAAAGAAAATGGAGAGAAATGAAGGAGACTTAGTCAGAGTTCCTATTTCCTCGCAGCAATCGATGGCTGCAACTCTGAACTAGTAGAAGAGGAAGGATAGAGTGGGACGTATCTCCTGATTACATAAAAAACAATTTGCGTAACCAGCAAGGGACTTACTAAAAGCATGCACTTGAATTGAAAATGTCAAAACCAATTAATAATGTTATTCATTTTTTTTACAAACAAAACTGAAACGTGGCAAACTTGACGAATTCTGCAAACACAAACTTTCAGAAAATAGAGTATAAGGTGCAAAAAATATTACTATATCGCACCAATATAGTAAGTTCACTTACATTTCACTGACAAACGTAACTAAAACTTTAGGCTCTCCACTCATAATATTCTATTTCCAATTTGATCCCACCTTAGCTCACAATAGAAAAAAGATAAACAAGGCATCAATAATTCAGAGCATTACTTATGTGAAATACAGGAATTTTGGCATAGTGTGACAATGTATACAAAATGTTTCTGTCTAAAGCACTACTAGACTACGCAACATTCAGCCGGAAAGGTTATGGCCACCGCATGAAAAAATATCAATAACAAATATTACATAGTGTGCTTTGTTGGTACGTTTGAAGCCAGAAATTACAAATAAACCATTTGAATAAGATTGTTACTACGATAAAATTATTCAAATTTCTTTCACACCTGCCATATTCTTAAATTAGTATATAAAGATGATTTAAAGTTTATGTTTTTAACAAAATGGTTGCATGTAAGAAAATAAAAAATTTATAGTAAAAATCTTAGAAATTACAGTAAACAATAAATTAATTTGTAAGTTAGCTTATACATTTTTCATATTATACAAAAATAATATATTTTTTATATCGACATTTTTTTATAGTCTATTTTATTGATAATTACTAATAAAAAACAACCAAAAAACCCTTAATAAATTAATTTCATATAATTGTTTATAACTTTTAACAATTGTGTATAAAAAAAATGTATAACAATGAGATTGAATCAAATCCCGAAATATATTAAAGGGTTAACCAAAATTACTGAAACACCTAAATATTGCAAACAATTCTAAAAAAAGTTTGATGAAATTAGAAAGGCTATTGTTTAAAAATATTCTTTCTGTTATAGAAATAGTGTTGAACTTGCTTCTTTTTAATAGAATACCCTATATAATTTAAAATTTTTTAGCTATATGAAAAATTTTATAAATCTTTTATTTATATTATTTATTAACTTTTATCTTTGACTCCAAAAAATTATTCATGAACCAGTTTCATAAAATAAAACTGGTAGAGTATCAATTATCAAACAATTTCTGGACACTTGTGTAAATGATTAATATATTATAGATTTTGGTCTCATGATTCCGAATATGAATTATGTTTTGCTGTATTACTTTAGGATTTTTTTTATTCAAGAAAAACATTTTGAGACATGTTTGAATAATTTTGTAATAGTTTAATAGATTTCAATACACCATCTCATAAAAAATATTCTTGTGTAGAGGTGTTCATCTTATTGTTGGCCAATTTTTTTAACTACATCTGTGTATATAATTAATTTATAAGACAGTTAAAAAAAAAACTTTTCCGCAATTTTGAGTTTTTTTTGTTGTTATTTTAACAGAATTATTCTAGATATACAGAAACCTTTTACTTGATCGAAACTATAACAATCATCTACAAGTCCCCAGGAATTGATTGTTACTTTATACTAGGTAAGTTTTATTTTGTGAATACTGGACAGAATATACTGGTTAGCAGGACCAGCTCTGAGGTCAGGCCTTGGCGAGTTTTCCCGAAATCCCGTGCTTTTATACTTCTAACAATTATTAGTAGGGAAAGCCGGCTCTACTGGTTTGTAAAGTAATTCGTAAGGCTAATAAAATAAATAACATCTTGAGTTATCTCAAAATATTACTTTCGCCAACTGAACAATCAAATAAATTGTCAATTATAAATGACCGAAAATGATAACCCCACTATATAATCTATTTGCAATTATTAAAATAAGTAATATTCTAACAGTTACACGAAATTAAAACAAAAAATCCCAGTAAAAAAAAAGTAAGCATGAGGTACGTAAAGGTATGTTAAAAAAAAGTTTTTAAATAAAAACTATATAAAATATAATAAAAATTATAAAAAATTAAAAATTAATGTTGTTACTTGAATGGACATATAAATGAAGCAAACAGAAGAGGTTAAAGGACAAAACCGTTATTAAATAAAAGTCACTAATTATTTACAAAAAAAAACCCACAAGGTCACAACACTGCTTAAGACACAAAAAGTTCCTCCGTTATACACACCTGTTGTCTAAAGAACCGCACCTTACTTTTAAAGGTGCTAATTAATCATAAACAACTTAAAAAAATATGCCCTGTCTATCACCCTAACACTAACGGATAGGGTGAGGCTTAGGTGGGGTCTAAAGAGATTAAGTAAAAATGGCGCCAAAGAGATAATTTATTCTAAAACTGCTGTCTTTTCGACCACGTTACAAAGAGTTAATAAACCTAGATCTCAAAATGTGTTGTAAATTTGAATGATATGAATAGGGTGTCAAATGGCTATTCATATGCTATCAATTCATTTTAAATTTTGGATAATTATAAAAATTTGTATGAATAACCAGAAGTTCGAATAACCAGAGGTTACTGTAATATAAGAAATATTATATACTACCGATTAAAGGAAACCTTTCTATATCAAATGAAAGTATTCTGACTGAAATTGCATTCAGTGTTAACATTAAATTAAATTAAAAACCACAAATCTACATACTCTGGCCGCCAGAGATTTTCTATGTCCGCCGCGAGACACATCAAAGAAGTCAAAATGACCACTGAGTTGACAGTTAAGATAAGCGCATACTGTTCGGATTTATCTGTTTGTTATTGCGATGCGGGATTGGAATAATATCGTGAGCCCTCGCATACCATTCACAATTATCCGTTTGTCACAACAGAATTCTATTTGGTTAGGTTACATTATCTAAGGAATCCCCTTGAATTTTATGCGTGATGCGTATGTTAGCCGTTCAGTTGTTACTTGGGGCAGGGGCGATAGTGCTTACGATGTCGGCTGCATCGTTCTGCTTGGCATGCACCCCTCTATTTAAGATGTTGCAACGTTGACAGTTATTAAACGTCAAATAATAGGTTTTAATCTATGTTATTATCTAATGTTCATAATGTGATTGAATAGGATTATAAGTTATTTTTGACAAAAGGAAGTATTATTATTATGGTTGATAACAGAATTGTAGTGGAAACCGACTCTAGAAAGATAAAATATCTAGAATATCCATAACTTTTAATCCATGGATGTCAGTAACTAGCAATCAGATAACATTTGTTCGTAATACACTTTTGAAACTTACCTCTGACATAATTTTGACTAATAGGTAACTACATATGATAGTTACCTATTGATCGTAATAACAGGCATTTCTGTTGTTGAAGGTTGTTTGATTTCTATAAATAAATAAAAGTAGCAAAGAAAAATAATTGGCCAGTATGGTTACAATCTTTCATGCTCAGATGTTTTAGTGTGGTTTAAGGTTTGTTAATTTTTATAAATAAATAAAACTAGCAAAAACAGTAAGTGTTATGCTCAGGTTTGGTCTACTGTGGTTTAAGGTTCTATAATTTCTTATAAAGCACTTAAATATAAATCAAATATTAGAAAATTATTTACAAATATAAGTCTATGCGCATACTATGTTTATAATAACTACCTTTTATTGCTAGATAGGCAACCTCTCTATTGATGTCATAGAGCTTTGACAGTAGAGAAAGTTCATATCTTATCGTGAAAGAAGTCAGACATGTGTTTTGTGACAACTTCGGTTAAATGGAAGCTGGTAGCATACCTTAGATCGACAAGATTCTTCACTCCGCCAAACCTATGAAGCTAGTGTGTTTGTTAAGAGTTTCTGTTCTTTTTAATGTGGTCCGTGGAACTTAAGTCATTTTAGCTTTTTTTTGTAATTAAATGTTTTTTTTTTTATAAATCCTATCTTTTATAAATTTGCTAAAACAGTGGTGAAATCACATAGAACAATTCACATCAATGCACGTCTGAATACTTTGGTTATTTTTACAATACCAAACAAATGAATCTAACTCATCAGTCTTATGTACCATTTCGAACACTATATTACTATACTCTATCCTTTTAAGAAGGGCACAAAAAAAAGGGTAAAACGGTCAAAAATGCCCACGGCTTTTAGACCGTTTTCTCTTTATTGGTTTGTCACTTAAAAAATCACACCTCCAAATGTTTGTGAAAGTTAGGGGTGACCATAACTGTACTTAAGTTTTAAATAGTACTAGTGCAAGTCTTGACAAAAAGTTTTCTTTGAGTGTGTATAATTTGTTGGCGTGTAATTTTTTTAGTATAATTTATTACAATAACGGAAAATGAATTATGTGAAAGATCTCCCATCAAGAAAATACAAAAAAGGGCAGATGTCATAGCCATTTAATCATTTTTTTCTTTTTTTATTTCAATGCAATTAGGTTGTTTGTCAAAAATAAATGGTTATTCTGATTAATTTATATAAAGCAAAGAAGAAAATCATCCCATCGTCCCCATGACACTTGGCGAGATGTTAGAAGAAATTTGCACTGAAATGGGTATTGGGTTTCGGCTAATTAAAGAGACCATTAGTCATTATAATAGGACAGATTCTGTTATTACACTGCCAAGAAATGAGAAAAGAAAATAAAAATACGAAAATTTGGATGATTTAAAAAAAATTGGCATACCTAGAAAAGCTCATGTTTTTTTTTTTTGAAAATAAATAAACCATAAATAAAGTTATATCTGCTGTCAATGAAGACCCCGATTTGCCAAACTCTAAAAGAACATCATTTAATAAATAATGACATCATTGAGCTTTAATTGAAAAGGAAGAAACAGTATGTTGGAGGCAAAATTATTTACGGGAAATAAGAAAATACAGGGATGAGGGACGAATAATATATTACCTTGGCGAAACTTGGATAAATACAGGTCACACAAAAAATAAAATATGGATAGACAACACCTTAAAATCTGCTAGAGATGAATTTCTAAGAGGTTTTTCAACATGGTTCAAAAAAGTGTTGCCAAATCTCGCACCTAATTGTGTTATAGTTATGGATAATTCCAAACTCAAGTTGGAAAGTAGGTGACATATTTTTTTTGTATTCAATGTTTTTTTTTTAATTTAAATTTTAATATTTGTGTAAATTAATACCAAATTAAAAAAAAACGACATTTCATTAATTCATATTACACACCCCTAAATATCTTGAATCCTCCTTAGCCTCGAGTCGCCTTGATGGGTTGAGCTATCATGCGCAAACTTGGCCCTTCTTATTACGGATAGAGTATAATTATTTGACATCCGTATGTTGGCTATTTCATTGTTACGTCATTCACGTTTTAGACTGCATGATTGATTGCTCGACCTTCTGTTGCTTTTTATCTTTAGTATTTGTATATTATATAAAAGTAGAAATTCTCTGAATGGGCTGGCAACTATGCATATTTTTATGGACGATCATTTTTGTTTTTATAAAATGAATAGACTTTAACTGGAAATATATTCCGTATTTTCTTAACATTTTGAGGGTCCTTAATACTACAAATTATCGATCAAATATGTGCAAGTGTTTCAAAAATATTACTAATATATGGAAAAACTGCATTGTTAACTGGTACCATTAGTTGTGTATACACCGTGTCAGGGATTTCCTTGTAGTTTTAGAATGAACCTGTTAACTTTCGAGCAATTTTTGTAAACTGGTCTGTAAGAAGATTAGATAACTTTCTATCATGTTATATTTGCTAACCAAACATCTATTCAAACTTGGAACTGGTTATTGATTCCTCATTAGTAATTGGTTCAGTTCTGATCAAAAAGTAAAAGTACAAACATCTTCCAAGCATAATTTATCTTGGAATCCAGATTACTCAACAAAACTTCTTAGTGACAATACTTTTTTAATGCTTTATATCCTTGCATTTTAAAAATTCTAAAAACCTTTGATCGATCGCAATTCATCCTGTTTGCTATTGTCTGAACACAGACTTCTTTATTTTCAAAGTTCCCATTAGTTTTTTTTTTGCGCTACAGTTCTTCGTTTCAGTTTTTCATTACCTTTTAAGGAATTGTGTATTTCTCCTAGACGCAAAATGCTATAAAATGATTTATTTTATTTTTCATGTTATAATATAAAAAAGTTAAAACTTATTAAATTATTATTGCCGAACTTGTTACTGGTTTTTGTATCAAATGTTTGTATTAAAATTTAATGTTTGAAATGACTTACATAAATTTGTTTTATCAAAAAAAATCATGTTGAATAATTTATGGTATAAAAAATTAAATGTGAAATTATTTACCTCAAAATTGGAGTTAAAAACAAAAAAAGAAGTTTGTTTCCGCTAAGGAATCGAACGTGGGTCTCCGAGGTAAAAAGCGGCAATCTAACCCAATACGGCATCACGGTTGTTGCGTTTATCACATATTGCCCTTGATTATGTCCTTTTTTTACATTTTTGTTTTCAAAACAGTTAATGAATTGATTTTTGCAATTTAATTATCTAATTTGCTTGTTATCTTTCGATTAGTACCAAAATTAGAATGGGTTTTTATTTGCTAAAAAAGTTAGCAGGTTCATTCCAAAATTACATGGAAATCCCTATGCACACTAATACCGAGAGACACCCTGTATATAAAAATCACAACCTACAATATTGAAGCAACATACAAGCTGAATTATACCGTAAAATAAACGGACCGGTTTCCTTCGTTAAATCTGCGGTAATATAACTTTCATATGCTATAACTTGTTGCAAATAAAACCAAAGACACATGCTACAAAAGATATAACTCGACCTCAAAGATATTTTGAAATATTAAAAAAAAAATCAAAAACGAGAGTGTAAATAATAAATCAGAAAAATTTACCACACATTAGATATCATATGCATATATAAGTGTTAAAATTAAAAATGCGATATGTAGATGTTTCCACTAACTAATGGCATAAGTGAATGATTACAGATTTAACATTTGTCAGCAAACATACACATTAATCGCAATATGCAATTGTACATTCTGGAACAAGTTAATATATCAAAGAATGCAATGTGAATTTTAGATGTAACATCTTCTGAATATTTACTATTTTGAGTTGAGGTTAAAACAGCTAATAGGTGATATGTTGGTTCATTACTAATTAAAATGTAGATGAACTATTTCGCCTCTACTGACAACAAAATTTTAAACGGATGAAAAACAAGAAGTAACTTACTTTTACAAGAAGTCTCAAATAAACATCTTGACTTTTGGGTTCCGTACGCCTAACCTTACGGTCGTGTTTATGATTGATATCGACACCCTGAAAAATAAATTTATTACTCTATCAATAATTTAGAAAATATTATAATTATAACTTTTTCTTAACAAATTATGATCGGATGATTAAAATAAACTAAATTAATTTACAGCGCATAGCACTCACCATGTTTGATGACAGAAACGCAAAAGAAAGGATGAACTATTTCGACGAGGATGGCTGGAAACGAGGTCGATAATGTAGAAAATTGTCGATAAGACTGAACTATTCCGTAAAGATACACTTACATATAGATGGCACCACTAAATACAAAGTTTGGCACTATTGTAGTATGGCTGTTGTTGAGTAATCAGGGTGGACTAATGATCAATTTGGTCAGACGCCCATCGTCAAGTATAAATTAAATAAAAAAGTATAAAAGAAAAATTCAGAAAAAAATGACCTATAGAGGTCGACTATGCATATTGCCTGGTATGAATCACTTGTAGCAGGAATTCTCTCATTATATGAAGTCACACACACTTTCTCTCCCGAATATCCATAACTGGATAACAAAATTAGGGAATAACTAAACACGCATACCATGCATAAGAGAGCCGCAAGTGACAAACCAAACTAAAAGTTAATAAATATCACAAATAAAAGATTAACACTGGAAAAACCTTATACAAGGCACAAAATAATCTCGAAGATCATTGAAATGATTTAAAAAACTACATTTTCCTGTATACGCTGGACGAACCACCTTCCTTGAAGGCTCGATCGGTTCTTCCCGATCCAGTTTGGTGTGGTAATATAATTCTTCTTATTATTCATTTGAGATTGCCACTGTTAGATTATGCTGTGATATTATAACGAAACTTAGAGATTTTTTAATTATATATTTTAAAATGTGTGCCTATTTACCTAGAATTGTCAATATATGGCAAACCTCTATAGTACTGGAAGTAATAACTGACCGAAAGTTCGGTTACGATTTCGGCCAAAATAAGTTTCGGCGGCAGTTTCAGTTTCGGCCAAAATTGGCCGAAACTGATTTCAGAAATTGTCATTTTTCGCGGATACGCTTTGGCGGACGCAGGAGGCCCTGTTCGGGAATTGTCGTGTGCCGTTCGGATAGCTCTGTAACAACAGAGTGCGTTATCGCCCGACGCAAACATTCTTTAGAGGTTATGTTTTGATGGAAATGATTACATGTAAGTTTTTGTTTCGTTTCTGTACTTGAATGATTTATATAGTTAAATATTGAGTCAGTAACTTTGTT
>JAUIMW010002324.1:0-10910 GCA_033557785.1 Enochrus cinctus | reverse complement strand
TGGTTCCGCCCGGGATCGAACCGGGGACCTTCTGCGTGTAAAGCAGACGTGATAACCGCTACACTACGGAACCGCTTTCTTCTTTAACTATCTCTTTTCTTGCTGTCGATGTCAGATGCTCTAGTTTAGCAATATTATTGGTTTTGAGAACAACTAACGAAAATGTGTCGAATAAAAGATAAGATTGTTAAAAGAATTTAAATTAATCTAAACGCTATTTTTCTTATTCTTTGTTTGGCAAACTATACTTATTCTTCGTTTCTTCCCGATCCTTTTCTCTGCACCTCGTTTCTGTTAACAAACTTCATCACAAAGGACGAGTGCTCCTTTTTCATTGATTTTATTCCAGCTATATTCCAAAACAATATCTCCAATGTTTCTAGTAAATGTTTTAACAATTGTCTTAAGCTCTTCCACTCTTTATTAAATTTGATTCTTTTGTGACATACCTTAACAATTTCTTAACTAGTTTTTTTTTTTAATATCTGTCACTCTTTTTGTGAGATTGGAAGAGACGAGTTGGAGATTGAGACTTGTGACCTTTTTCATAAAAGTTACTTGGTATTTTACTAGATAATTTGTAAATACCAATTAGAAATATATAGATGACGGAGTACTTGGAGGACATTTCATGTCTATCTATACCAATCTAAAATTATGCCATCTTAAAAATAACGTAAAAAATATTCACTACCAAAAATGAAACTTATTAAGAAATGAATACAGTTTTTTTGCTTCTTCAAAATTTTAAGTATTTAAGTTAAAAAATTAAAGTTGGAATTGAAAATTTGATTTTTACATTTTACATATGTATTCATGATGAACATAGGAGGTGGAGAACCTGAAGGACATTCCATGTCCTTCGGACACCTTGGTGTTCTCTTTTTTGTGTTGTTATTAAACTTGTATCAATTATTTTAAAAGAACGTAAAAGAGGAACCACGTTTGGGAGCATGGAATGTCTTCCAGGTACTCCGCTATCAAGAACTTTCTATAATTCTAAAAGAATAGCCTCTCACAATTATAAATGTTCTTTCTTTTTGTGAAGAATATACATTTAATATATGTGGTTATAATTAATTAATATCAGCTAGAAATATGTAGATGGCGGAGTACCTGGAGAACATTCTGGTGTTCTCTTTTGTGCTGTTTTTAAACCTGCAACAATATAAAATTATATAGAGTTTAAAAATAAAGTAAATGGGAAACCATCAAGGTGTTTATTGTTTTTATTTTAATTTTTTTAGTAAAATATAACTATTACTTATAAGAATACTTGAAATTAAATTGTTTCTTCGGCCAAAACCAGAGGGTTTCTGGTACGAATCTGTCAATAAGCAGTTGCTAGAGTCTCTAATAACAAGAGAGTACTGTATGAATTCGTCATTGATTAATATCTGTTTGCTAAATAAAAATATTCATTAAATACTCACTCAGGTTAAAAAAAATAATAAATAAAAATATAACGATAAAAGAAATTTTTTATATTGTTTATATATTATGATTTAGATATTAAGAATGTTTAGAATACAAAAGATATAAATAAAAAATTAAACCTATTTCTGGCAAAATCAACATTCACAATTAATGTTTGATTGCTAGAGTGGACACAAACTTACAGGCATTTTTTTTAACAACAATTCAGAGAACGTTGTATAAGAAAGTAAAATATGGTTCCGCCCGGGATCGAACCGGGGACCTTCTGCATGTAAAGCAGACGTGATAACCGCTACACTACGGAACCGCTTTCTTTTTTAACTATCTCTTTTCTTGCTGTCGATATCAGATGCTCTAGTTTAGCAATATTGTGGGCTTTGAGACTAACAACTAATAAACATGTGTCGAACAAAAAATAAGAATATTAACATTTTTTTATAAATATGATTTACAAATACGTAGATGACGGAATACTTGGAGGACATTTCATGTATCATAACCCTTGGTAGTTTCTTTTATGTCATGTTTTTAAATCTGTACCAATCTAAAATTGCATAATCAAAAATAACGTAAAAGATATCATTTACTTCCAAAAATGAAACTGAAATTGAAAGGTTTTTTTATTGGGAGAATTAGTCGAAGATGTGATTAGAATGTTTGAAATGCAATATAATCCTTTGGCCCAAATATGCTCTTCATGCTTCCGTCTTCTGTTGTATTGCGTTTTTTATTTCCTTTGCCTACCATTTTGCCTGCTTCTACATTTTATTCAATTTAGTGTATCACTAAAGGCCTTCCAAACCCACTCCAAATCTTCCATACTTCACTCTTTACTATTTTCATACTTCTCTCGCACTGATTCAACGACAGTCTGCCGAACTCCTGGTCTCCTTTTCTTCATTTTATAACATTTTCATCTATTATTAACATCTGTTATGCCACCTTTATCTTCTTCCTATTCTCTCTTTCTTCCTTTGAACTTTTACGTAAAAAATCTTATATTCTACGTCCCCCTAGAGTTAATTAAATTTGCTAGATTTCTTATTTATTTCATTCCTTGCTAGTTAGCTAGAATTTTGTAGGTCTTCCTCGAGACTTTTCTTGCTGTTTTCAATAGTGGGATTTGTGATATCTTCGAAGACAGCTTCGTAGGTTTATAGTACTTTACTTTAATTTGAAAGTTGGTTTTCTGTGGCTGTATGTCTTGTAAAAACAGATATGGAACGTTGTCCTCATTCATAGAACTTAATTTGGTTGTCTTGGTCTTTCTAATTGACCTGGAGTTTTTGCAAAACTCGGTGTATTTTGTTGTCTAAATCTTGGTTGTTGAAAACTTTAAGTTACTGAGGAGTCTCAGTCTCAACTGCTTTGGCAACAGAATTGTATATCTTTGGTCTGTCCAATTTCTTCCATTGATGAGATTCCTCTAAGGAAACCCTGTAGGGTGTCATCGTTGTAAATTTCCATTTTGATAATTCTTCTACTAGTTGTAATAGACCCTTTAATTGTTGTCAAGTGTTGATAAGTTTTTGACACATCGTTAAATTTGTAAAGGGTTTCCTGATTATCAGTATTAAAACAGGAACTCAAAGGGATGTCGTTCAGTACAATCTTTGCAAGTATCGGCGACAGTTTGCTAACCATCAGGGAACTAGAAAGTTGAAAGTAGAACTTAACATGGAATAGAGGAATGTAGTTCAACAAGATCTCAGTTGTCTTTTGTGGACTGTGTAGGTAAAGCTTTTAATTGGTGGCTGAGAAAATGAAATAATTGGTCTTAGGGGGTGTCAAGCTTATTAATTTTAGGTAAGCTATATTATTTTGGTGAGTTATATGTGTATATTTGGAAATGGTTATAAAGCAATCGTTAAGGAGGAGTTTAACTACTGTAATGCTAGTTCTCATACGTTTGTATGGGTCTCTATTCAGTCTTCTGTACATTTCTTGATCCTCTAGGAGTTGTAAACTAGTATATGAGCATTTTTCTTTAAGGTATTGGTCTTCTTTCTTAATTTGACAAGTGGGTTGGTCTTCAGTATTTCACTGAAGATGTAATTTATGAGCACATACAGGGTGCGCGGTCTTCAGAAGTTTCTGTGATCATTAGGAACAGATTTTAACAATTTTGGTTATTTCTCGTGATAGGTATATTGAATTTGGACTTATTCCAAAATAATATTTCCAATGTTTCTAGTAAGCTCTTCCTTCCAACTTTCTTGCATTCGTTAGCAGAGAATTGGAGATTAAGACTTGGTGTTTTACTGGAGTTATTTCCGAGTTTATTTCCAAAAATGCAACTTATTAAGAAAATAGGTTCTTTTTAAAATTAATACTTTCGTTATCTTATGATTGTAAGGCAAGTGAACGACTTGTAATAATTTATGTTTTCTATATATCATTATTAATTTTGTAAACTGAAGTAAGTTAAATACATAATTACTTTTTTAATTTTCAGAATAAATTAAATAGACTATATATAAGACAATTTTTGATTTTTACTACCCAGTATTAATACTGAAACATTATATTCTAACTACTTAATAATATAACTTTCTATACTTTTAGAAAAAAGACTTCTCACAATAGTTGGGTTGAAATAAATAAAAATGTTCTTTCTTTTAAGAAGAAATATACATTTAACTCAAATGATTATAATTTATAAATATTAGCTAGAAAGCTAGACATCCCATGTTCTTGGTGCTTTTTCTTTCATTGTTAAAAATCATTAAACATTCCTATACTGGTATAGAATAAAAAAGATTTATAAATATTGGTAAAACTTTTAAAATGTTTAATTTTAATTAATCAATAAGAAGAACATAGATAGTAGAGTACCTGGTGACCTTTTTTGTGTTGTTTTTTACCTGTACCAATATAAAATTATGTAGAGTTAAAAACAACGTAAAAAAGGAGCACTAAGGAATCTAGGGGACATGGAATGTCCTCCAGGTACTCTGCTATCTATGAAGTTTCTATACTTCTAGAAGAAAAACTTCTCATAATCATGGTTTCATTAATATAAATAATTTTTTTTTCTTTTTGGAAATATACATACAAGTATAATGAAATTTTTTTTTCATATCTAAAAACTGATTAAAAAAGTCAAAAATTCAAGAAATTCATTAGAATTCAATAGATGGAAAACTTGGGAATTTTTTTAATTTTATTAGATTTTGAACTTTTTTAATCAGTGTATTTTAACTTAAGTCAATTATGCCTTTTTTCTTTAATTTTCTTTTCATTTTGTTATTGAATTATTAGTAATGAAGACGTTTTATTTTTTAAGGAGTAGTTCTTATGCTCGGATGGCTTAAGCCATAAAATGTTGTCATTTTGTTATCCTAATATAATTTCATGTTTTACCCTCATTTTTAACTATTGCATTGAAACTGGTCGTTTCCCATCTGCTGGGAAAGTAGCTCATATGAAACCTATACCTAAAACTAAGACGTCACAGGATTTAGGTGATTTTCTTTAATTTATTTTAATAGAAAATTTTTTAATATGTATACAAAAAATGCTATGAGACACTTAAACTTTTCTAAATTAAACTTCTGTTGTATGTTATATGGTCCATTTTTGCTTATCATCATCAACTAGAAGAATATAGAAGGGGGAGTACCTGGAAGACGTTCCATGTCTTCCAAACCCCCTTGGTGTTGTTGTTTTTAAATATGTGCCAATATAAAATTATGTAGAGTTAAAAACAACAAAAGGACATGGAATAACCTCCATGTACTCCATTATCTATGTATGCTCACTCTTATGTGTTATTTTTAAATTTGTACCAATAAAACATTCTAGATCTAGATTTTGCAGTGATTTTAAGAACATTTGCCTGATTAGTAAATTTAATTTAGAGAAATTATTGGTGCTTGCTACTGATCATTATCTAAGTGTTAGTTCATCTATATCTCCTTTAATATTATTTTGTTCGAAGAGCGAGGGAGAGTATTTGGAGAGTAGTAGTTCCATACTGAATTGGGCTTGTTTTTTTTTGCATTCTTTTATACGAATATACGAATTCCAGGTAGTCTAGGCTAATAAATGAAGAAATATATAACAGTCACATAAAATTTACAATTGAAATAGAAAAAGAAAACAAAATGGATTTCGTTAATATCATACTCATGAAAGATAAGGTAGATACCTACACTATGAATATTTACAAAATAAATACAACCAGAGGGCTTACAGACCGAGTACTAAAGTTAAAAAATCCAAAATACAAAATAGAATGAAGAACATAACAAAAATAATAAAAATTACAGTAAGAAATTGATTCTTTTTCATAAAAATTTAACTCTTAAGAGTAAGAGTACAATTTCTGGTATACATAACGCAAACTTAGCGCTCACAATTAATGTTTGGCAACTAAAGTGGGCACAGACTAACAGAATTTTTTTTTAATAATTCAGAAAATTTTGTAAAAGAGAGTAAAATGTGGTTCCGCCCGGGATCGAACCGGGGACCTTCTGCGTGTAAAGCAGACGTGATAACCGCTACACTACGGAACCGCTTTCTTCTTTAACTATCTCTTTTCTTGCTGTCGATGTCAGATGCTCTAGTTTAGCAATATTATTGGTTTTGAGAACAACTAACGTTAAAGTTAAACACAAACAACTTTTTTGAAATTATTTTTTAACTTTATAGCTTAACTTATTTGTTATTTCGTCTAGCAAATCGTTGAATTTATTCTTTATTTTTCAAAGAAATATACTAATTTAAAAATTTCAATTAAAAGAACATATAAAGTGGAGTACCTGGAGGACATTTTATGTCTCCTAGATCCTGTGGTGTTCTCTTTTATGTTGTTTTTAAACTTGTACCAATATAAAATTATTTAAAGTTTAAAAACAACGTAAAAAAGAGTACCATCTTTTTATACTTTTTGGAGAAAAACGTTTCATAATTATGGATTTATTAAAAACAATGAAAATATTTTTTATTTTAAAATTTTTTTTTTAAATAAGTGATTGTGTTTAAATATATGCCAATATGAAATTCTATATTTAAATCTATATTTTGCTGTGATTTTAAGGACATTTGCCTGATTAATATTTTGTCTCCTTTGTCGAAGAATTTAAGTCCATTGTTGTACTCTTGTACATTGTCTGATTTTTTATGTATTTTTAATAGAAAATATACGTATTTTAAGTAGTCTATTTGAATAAATGAACAAATGTCTTTTTCTGGCAGCGGGATAAATGGTTAGGTGTTGATCAAAAATTAACAACTATTTATTTCTGTTAAATCTGCAAGATCGACAAATTTTACTTCACATGGTAGTCGACGATCAAGTTTCATCTGTGATGCTTACTTACTTGTTTTTTCCCGTTCCTTCTGTTTAAATTGCGTGATTCAGTTACTTCACAGATGTATTATGTTTAAGTAAGTAAATTTTGTAATTCTATCTTAACATAGTTTAATATTGCATTATTTTAATATTGTAACTTGCACACTGTAGAAGATTTTTCCACCAACAATATCATTCATAACTTACTTTATACATATTGAAAAGATTGCATTTAAATTTTTTTTCAGTTAATTATAGTTTAGATTTTCTCAACAAAATATCAAATTATTTATAAAAAAACAAAAAGAACAAAATTTTTAAAACGAAGATATATTTAAAAATTCACAAATTGCTTTAACATTTTTCTATTGTAAAGTGTTTCCTGATTATTAGTATCAACATTTTTAATATTAATTTAAAGTGTGAATAAAAATTAAAAATGTGGTTCCGCCCGGGATCGAACCGGGGACCTTCTGCGTGTAAAGCAGACGTGATAACCGCTACACTACGGAACCGCTCTCTTCTTTAACTATCTCTTTTCTTGCTGTCGATGTGAGGTGCTCTAGTTTAACAATATTGTTGACTTTAAGAGCAACTAACGAATAAGTGCCTCCAATGACATTTTAATAATGAAATAGACTTTAAAACAATACAATAGATAAATGAATCATTAAAAGGCTGGTAGACATGGAATGTCCTCCAGGTACTTTGGTTTCAAAGTTTTTTTTTTCTACTGATAGGTTAAAGGCAAGCTGAGTCAATACGAACACTAATAAATATAGTTTTTCCAATGTAAGTCTTTGCGTAATTATCTTTTTTGTATATATTTTTTGTAGCCAGTGTGCTAATTTTACAAATCCTGGTGAGAAAATAGTAAACCTAAGTTAACTTATATCATCTTCCATATATTCTTTCATGGTGAAGCAACTTTTTGAAAGTAAAATCCATTGTAGGTTGTTTCATGCTATGTGAAAGTTTGTTGTAAAGTTGGTAGGACCAGTATCTTGTTCCATTTCTAATTCTATTTATTTAAAAAAAAGGTACTTGTAGTTTTTCTTTATTTTGGGTGTCATTTCTAGTTGTTCTTTAAGTATGTCGTCACTGGTTCTTACAGCTTGTTTCTGTATGATAAGTATCTTTTGTGTCTGTGTAGAATGACCCCACAGTATAATACCATGAAGTGTTTTAAATTATACAGAGCTATATCATGTGTCTCTGATGGATCACACTGTAATTTTTAAGGTATATATAATTGTAATTATTTTGTTTCTTTTCAACCTGAAAATCAACGTTGATAAGATACACCCTGAGGCCGAAAATATGTCCTGTTCTACCCTTCAATTTGAAATCCGTTCCAAACCTAAAATATTTTGTGTTTAAAGTAGATTTTGTAGATGTAATTTCTTCAACAGTAATATCTTCATTTTCCATATAATCTTGTTTTTTTATATAACCCTTAATTGTTTAAAATATCATCTTAATGTTAATTGTTAATTTTATTATAATATATTATTATAAGTAGTTTAAAATCATCTATTTTTAGTGATGAAGCTAAAAGTATATTAAAATAAATTTCTATAGTGGTTTTGTTTTCCTAAACAATGCACATATCTAGTCTAATATCTTATTCTATACTCTTTCGACTTCAAATTGGAATCAATTTCAATAAAATGGTAATTTTTTATTATTTTTATTATATTTTATGTAATTTTGAACAATTTATATTTTATTTTATTTTTTTTACAAAACGGATTCCCGTTTAATCGTCTCGAAAATTTCTTACAATTATGGCTCCATTAGAATGAATAAAAACGTTCTTTCTTTCAAGAAGAAACATACATTTTACACAAGTGATTACAGTTAATAAATATCAGCTAGAAATACGTTGATGACGGAGTACCTGGAGGACATTCCATGTGCCCCAGACCCCCCTGGTGGTTCTTCTTTACGTTGTTTTTAACTCTTTATAATTTATAGTGGTACAGGTTTAAAAACAACATAAAAGAGAGAGCACCAAGGAGTTTTCTATACTTTTAGAAGAAGAACCTTTCATAGTTATGGTTTTAGTAAACTCGATGAATACATTTTTTATTTTTAGAAAAAAAAATACAGTAGAATCCCAGTTTAAGATCATCCACTTCAGAGACTACCGGTTTAAAGTTCATCACTCTAATTTGTGGTTTATATTTGTATGTGATTATTCTAAGTTACTGTATTTTTTTAATTTTTGATGCATAATTTTTAAGATTTTTATTATAAGTAACTTCTGTTGGAAACAGGTGTCGTTCTACACAAAGATCCTATATTATGGGGGTAACACTCGAAACCTGATTGACTTAACTTTATTTTTATAAGAACTGTGTTCACATGGAACGTCCTCCAGGTGCACTACTAATTACGAATTATGTATATAGACATTTTACACAAATGATTATAATGAATAAATATCAGGTAGAAATACATAGAAGGCGGAGTATCTGGAGGACACTCCACATAAAAAAAAAATTCATGAAATTAATGAAAATTTCATGTAAGTCTTTGCATAATTAGCTTTTGTAGCCAATGTGTTAATTTTCCGTATCCTGGCGCGAAAACGCGTTGTTTGACACCCAACAAGCCTATGTTATCTTTAAATATAGCAAAATTCCGTTGTTCATTTGTTTTATTTAGTTTTTTGACTGTAACTTCGCTTGTGGTGGCCCGATTTTAACGAAATAAAAAGTTTTCGGTTATAGTTATCAAAAATTAAATATCTAGACAAAAAACTGTTTTCATTAGATAATAAAAACAGTTTTTCCTATGTAAGTCTTTTTGTAATTAGCTTGTGTAGCCAACGTGTGAATTGTATGAATCCTGACGAGAAAACGCATTGTTTGATACCCAACATGCCTATGTTATCTTTAAAGATAGTGAAATTCCGTTGTTCATTTGTTTTATTTAGTTTTTTGGCTGTATCTTCGCTTGGGGTGGTCCGATTTCAACGAAATAAACAGTTTTCGGTTATAGTTATCAAAGATTAAATATCTAGATAGAAAAACTGTTTTCATTAGATAATAAAAATATTTTTTTCTGTGTTAAGTCTTTGCGTAATTAACTTTTGTAACTAATGTGTTTATTTTGTGAATCCTGACACGAAAACGAGTTGTTTGATACCCAACATGCGTATGTTATCTTTAAAGATAAAATTCCGTTGTTCATTTGTTTTATTTAGTTTTTTGGCTGTAACTTCACTTAGGATGGTCCGATTTTGTCCAAATAAAAAGTTTTCGGTTATTGTTATCAAAGATTAAATATCTAGATAGAAAAACTGTTTTCATTAGATAACAAAACAGTATTTCGTATGTAAGTCTTTGTGTAATTAGCTTTTGTAACCAAAGTGTTAATTTTATGAATCCTGGCACAAAAACGCGTTGTTTGACACCCAACATGCCTATGTTTTCTTAAACGATAGTAAAGTTCCGTTGTTCTTTTGTTTTATTTAGTTTTTTGGCTGTAACTTCGCTTGGAATGGCCCGATTTCGACCAAACAAAAAGTTTTCGGTTATATTTATTGAAAACTAAATATCTATCTAATAAAAGCAGTTTTTTCTATGTAAGCTTTTGCGTAATTAGCTTTTACAGCCAATGTGTTAATTTTGTGAATCCCCGCGCGAAGACGCGTTGTTTGACACCCAACATGCCTATGTTATCTTTAAAGATAGTAAAGTTTCGTTGTTCTTTTGTTTTATTTAGTTTTTAGGCTGTAACTTCGTTTGGGATGGCCCGATTTCAACGAAATAAAAAGTTTTCGGTTATAGTTATCGAAGACTCAAAAATTAAATATCAATTCATAAATTTCAAATGTTTGCCTTAGAGAATTCAAACGAATGCCAACAAGGAAAATAGTATCAAGTAATTTTTAGAAAGACTAATATTTACCAGCAGGAAAATCAACCTTAAATGTTTTAATTGTTTGAACGAAATTTAAATTCCCGGGAGGAAGTGAGAAAACAGTTTTTTTTCTGCAAATTATTCGGCCATTGTAACGATGTGCTAATGTTTACAAATATTATGTGTAGTTATGTAGTCTAGATTTTTCTAGAAGAATAACAAAGAGTGTTAAATGTTTATTTTATATAAATGGCAATCAAAAAGCACTTGAATAAAATAATAATTTAATTATAAAACAAACAGGTAT
>JAUIMW010002323.1:0-10910 GCA_033557785.1 Enochrus cinctus | reverse complement strand
AACCCCACACCTGACACCAAATGTTACGTTCGTGGGGTAGATAAAAGAGTTTGTTTAATTAAAATTTATATTTAAAAACTATATACACGAATAACTATATACAATTAATAAAATCAATGAAATTGTCTACTATTTATAATAAACGCGACGCGATGGATATTTATAAGGCACGCCACTGGTAGCTTCTTGCGTTTCAACCTCACTTCGGTTAACTCTATGCGTCTGCCCGGCTGACTAACTGCTCGCTCCGATGTGCAGCTTATATAGTTGGGCGAAAGTTCTCGTAAATTCGTAATCTAGAATTTCTAGATTTTCGATTTGTTTCCATTGCGTTCTTCGGTCTGAAATCGTTCGTTTTAATATGTTTCATACCTGAAATTCCAAATTTCAAACACATCAAAAAACTTTGAAACATATTTTGCAATAATTTTCTTTAGATATATTTATTTGTAATTGTTTCTCTGTGAGAAAATATTTGAAAAAAAAACAAAATTGTTATACTTGTTTTTATGTTCAAACATATACAAGTGGATGAACAATGGATACATTTATTTCTTTGGCGATAAGGAGCATGATTACTTAATTTTTCCTTCTTTTTATAGCGATAAGAAATCGGTATTAAATTAGCTTCTTTTAACTATCGAGTCAATTTTCACGTAGACTTTTCTCGTTTTGAGTTTTTATTTTCAGAATCTTTGATGATTTTATGAAAACATAGTTTTACAAAGTTATTAAAAATAATTTTAATATTTTATTACTAAACAAATAATTATTCATTTATATTTTATTATCATGATTATGTTGGAAGCAAGGTTTCGGATAAAATCTTGGTATTCGGAAATTCTGCACAGTAAAAATAAATATTTTTTCCCTCTTAATTTTCCGGCCAGCAATATTTGCATCGCTTTGTTGAGTTTTTTAATTATTGCATTTTGAGTACTGAATCGGAATAAGTTTTTCCTTTTAAGTGGGAATTGAAGAAAGCGAAATCCAGTATAGTATTTAGGACGACGAAGTCTTAAGCAATAAATATAAAAAGTATATATTTCTTGATTTGTTTATGCAGCAAAGCATTTCATAAAATTGTTTGGAGCGCCTTATACCAGAGTAATGTCTATAAACCCCATCTATAAATTTATTATATTCATAAATTATTTATAATTTTTAAGAAATATTTCCTTGCACTGGTACATTCTGCTAATTGATCATTAAATTCCACTTTGTAACGAATATTCCTTGTAAATATTGGCTTATTTTGATTTTAATTTGATTTGATTTTGAACTTTTAACATCTTCTGAATTTAGCTTTCTATTTTCTTCTGAAGTGCCAGTGATGTATGTGTTTTGACTAACTAGATAGAAATTAGACTGTCTGAAAATATATAATTTCTTACCTTAGTTTGCCTTTTTTTTTAATTTATATACTGTCATCTTCTTCATAGTACTTGTGACTCATCATTCAAAAGCTATTGATTACATTTTTGTTGAATATATTTGTTTTACTTAAAGTAGTGTCGCTCTTAAAATTATTAATTATTGCGATTTAACTTGAAGAGGTGATACTTTTTTCCAATTATTTGTTTATTCTGTTCAATCTAATAGTGCCTATATGGAATAAAGTCCCAATTAAATTTACTCTAACTCGGTCAGTTTTGTAATCGACTAATTATTAAAAATCCCCATCTCCCAATAAGTTAAAGTAATCGATTGGCTGATTACCAAGCAGTTCTTTTTCGTTTTTCGCTAGATATTATGCCAACAGAAAAAGAAGAAGACACCAATCAACATCTTCTTCAATGAACTCATAGCCTGAGCCAAAGTATCATGTCTATATACATCAGAAGATTATAATCATTTTGAACTGCCATTTACTACCAACTTAAAGATTATATTACCAATATAGGTTTATATTTTAACGTTGGAAATAAATAAGTTGGAAGTAACATTTTAAATTTAAAAAGTTGCTGATGATAAAAATTAATATATAGTTTTCCGTTTTTGAGGCGACTACTATATAAAAATATTAAATAGTTACCTGTCTAACAGGTGATCCATCTGCCGATATCCATTCTACTTCAGGTGCTGGACTACCTTGTGCCGCGCAATGAACGTTTCCACCAGAACTATTGCTAAATTCTAATTTATGTGGAGGTTCCTGTAGGAATAAAGGGCCCTGCAGATCAAGACTTCCACTCCGTGCTGCAAAAATAAACACAATTTGTTAAAAGGTTTAATTAACATAGTTAATAGGACAAATAACAAATATATGTAATAAAAATGTGGAGCGACAGAACAAATGTATTCCTTGAGATTGCTCTATTAACTTGAAGCAAATATAACTTGATGTTTCTACTATCAAAATACACTTCTCAATTCGCGCACTTAAGTTTCATTCTTTTAGTTTCCATAAAGTTTTATGCCAAATATTTGGCAAAGAACTTGGAGGAATTTAAATGTGCGAGAATCGTTCTTTTTTGTCTGCGGTTCCAGACATAACAAATATTTTTAATCTGTGAATTACGTGGCTGAACCTCAAGTCATTTAATAGTGTTCAATGAACTATGCAAATTTATCTTTTGTTCATTTAATGTTCAATTTCTTAGTAATCTTTAAAGACGTATTTTTATTTCTCTCTTTCCTTAACTTGCAATTTATGCAATTTTGCTTCCATCAACAATTTTGTATAACTTAGGGTTACATTTTCCTATATATGCATAATTCTTTATATAAGCCTCATAAGTTCGTTGATAAACACAAATTTTCTTCTCTATAGCTATAACTGCACTTCTCAAGTTTGAAATGCTACAAAATTCCCTTTAAAACATTTAAATGTCTTAGTCTCTAGCAACTTTGTAAATTTTAAGTAAATATAGTCCCGATTGCGAGATACGTGAAATGTACTAAATTCAGATATGGCGGAGAGTAAAGAAAATCGTGATATTGTATTTAAGTTGTAGTTACAAAGATTTAATTTAATTAAAATCTTTAACATAAAATCACGTTGCCGACAGCATTCGAGACAAGTGGAATGGAAAATATGCTGCCAACTGTTTATATAAGTTTATACAAAGACGAAATTCCACTAGTGTAAGCAAAATGAGGCTAGATATACGTTTACGTTTCAGTATGAAAATCTTGATTTATTCTTTAGATACATTTATGGTTAGTTGTGAACGACTAAAGTTCTTGTTGGCATAAGAGATTGTTTGTTTTGTCTGTTTGTCCTTATATTTCACGGACAAAGGATACTATAGCTTGTGAAATTCGCCCCTTGTTATGCGACACGCATCACCATTAAATGTTTTTACTTCATTAATATGATGAAGAGATAAGTATATTACAGGAATGTAAATGTGAGATACAAAGAACATGCTTTCTCCTAAAATATGCAAAGTTTCTTCTGTAGACGAACGCTAAAGAAACATTTAAAATGTAAATGTTATGATTATAAAGGTTTTACCACATTACAATTCTTGTCAATTTATTAAATGGGGGAAAACCTGATATTTCTTACTTCAATTGAATTTCGCTGAAGCGAACATTTGACTCTGAAGGGACGTTATACAGCTTCTTTCAGATCAGGAATGGGCAATCACAAACCTATTCAATACCTTCTGCTTTCGGTACCAATGCATGGTGGAATTTGCAAAGATGTTATTTGTAAATAAAATGATGGTTGAATCCTAACGTAACTAGTAAAAGATAAAAATGAATATGTTTGTGACAAAAATATGGATTTGAGTTACAATTTATGAAATTACGTATTTCAATAACTCTTTATTGATCTTTAGTTTTACCAAATGATTCCAGGACTTAACAATAACACTGGCGCTTGTATTTTATGTTAATTATATTAATTTATTTATCAATGCAAGTTTTATTACTGAAAAAGGACTATTACTTTAGTCTTCAGATATGTTTCTCCTTTATTTTATTTTATCAAATGAATCACTCTTTTTATGCTGATTAGACATTTGTAAACAATAAAATGGCAACGAATTTGAGCGGTTTGCTCCCACTTAATATAAATGTATGAATAACATAAGAAACAAAATATTTTAGTGTATCAGTTAATAGTATAAGATGCTCACCTTTAAGCCATAAGAAAATAAAAACTCGCGCAAAAGAAAAGAAATTCCCAAATAATTTCTTAGCAAACTCGATTAAACAGTAAATTTTTAGGGAAGTTTTCCGGAAAGTTTGTACGTTAACAAGAAAAACTCAGCATTAATTGAACTAATTTCCCAAAGAAACTACCTGAATTTAAAGTCCGAACTTAAAAGTAACTGTACATTACCAGCGATAACAAGAAAGGGACCTTTTATTATAAATTATTGTTGCGACAAGCAAGCAATTATAACAAAAAAAATGTTGGGGATGGTTTTAATTGCTGCAAAATACAAGGCATACAAATGGTGCACTTGTAAATTTCTCGCGTGGTTATGTTTCTAAATGAGCTAATTAATAACAGCGCAAGACTAAATTTTACCTTTTACTCCTGTGGCTACTTGTAATTTATTATTGCGAAGAGAACATGGTATATGCACGTTTAGTAGAACAAAAGTGGCATTCGTACCCTCCTTAGAAAATAATACCATTACTCATAACAGTTAATAATATTTTACTCTAAATTTATATTAACAGTAACTCGTTCAACGGGCACCGTTCGCGAAGAGAAATAATAATTAATTCTAAACTTTTGTTGTTTTACTTGTAGCAGTAATAAGTGAGCTTAATTCACTTACTAAATGTGATTCTCAAGAGTGTAATTTTAGCTCTGCAACAGTTATTAAATATTTTTTTATTAAAGCGAAACATGAAGGTAAAATTTCGAAGGCTCTGACTTTTACATGTGGCTAAATTTTTTGTACAAAATATGCTTTTCAAAGTAGGGAATGTACATTTTTCAATTTGATGTGTGCCAGTGAAAAACTAGGTCAAATACATTAAACAGTAATTGCATTTAATTTACTGAGAAATGGCTCTCGTGTCTTTGAGTATAAATTTTACTGTATATCAGGCAATTATTAAAATTCATTTCAGGGAATACGGTTCCAATTAAAAGTAATAATTATTTACGTGTCAAAACATACTTTGCATTATTTTATAGGCATAAATTTTGTTTAATAAAGAAAAAGAAAAAACAAAATAGTTTAAAATCAAGATTTTTTAACGTGCTTGAATGTTTTTATGTATTTTTTTTATAGTTGTTAATTAAAACTTAAGTGTTCTTTTGTATTGAAATTAGGTGTGGAAGTAAAGAAGCCAAATTATTAAAAAATACATGAAAACCCTATTATTACATTACGTAATATGCGGTATTACATATACGTGGAGGTAGTTTAACATAATAGCATAACTTTATTTTAAAGTTGGTGTAATGTTTAGTAAAGTTACCGAGCTTCGTTCCGTAATATTTAATTCAGAATATTTCGCAGGACGGAGTTTTAACCAAAGCAAGCAACATTTCAGGGCTAGCAATATGTGCACGAGATGTTATATTTTTTAACTGTTATAATTTAGTTTGAAACAGATGCTGTAATAGAAATGTATGTGACTGCGACATTCGGGCGCATAGCAAACAGAGGGAAACAGGAACAACATCCCCAGTTGGACGTGGAAAAACTTTTCCATTTTTGTTTCATTTTCTTACTTTTATTTAGGTAAATATAACTTTGAAAAAGAAAGTTAATTTGTTTCAAACTTTATTTGAAACAATTGGAAAACAAAAAGATTTTTTTTGAAAAGTCACGTGTAGCAGGTGACAGAGGGATCATTTAATTTTGAAAAAGTGCATGAAATACGTTTTTTAAACTAACGATATTAAACAGATTATTTTGCCGAAAAATTTTGTCAGAAGAATTACATAAGTTACCGCCTATTTATTAAAAATATTGAAAAACGGTTGCATGTAAGCTAGGAAATATTGCTTGTTGTGTAATGTATTTTTGAATGCCTTGTCAGCATATCCAAAATAGAGGTCAAATTTATAACGATAAAATGTATTTGCGAAATGGACGTTAGAAGGATTCATATTTCTTCCATAGAGAGACTTTTGTTACTCTTTTTTAGCGTTTTAATACTTCTCATACAAGAATTCACTTCTAATTTATACTGCATTAAAAATTGCTTGAATGTTATTAATATTTCAAAAGTTATTTTCTACACAACAAAGAAGAGGTTTATAAAAAACACTGAAATAACTTCAATGCATCAACATGCAACAGAAATTTGATATAAAAAACACTTTTGTTTGAAGGGTCTCCAACCTCTTGGATGACGATGACAACAAAAATATTTTTATAAAATTTGTAAAATTAAATGTAAACTTTTTTGTAATATCTACAGAAATTTATAGTATTGTGATTTTTTGTCATTCACGAAGTTCCTAAAAATGTTATTAGAATCTCGAATACATTAGATTTTAAACGAAAACGGAGAAAGGCACTGGTTTAGTTTAAAATAAAATTAATTTATTTTATCCTTCTTTTTTTTGTTAACGATGTACGTTGTAAATCGTCCATTTTAACTAACTGTTCCAGGTAATAATTACACATCAATTTCTCATTAAAACTGTAACTTCTGATGTCCCTAAATGTAAACTGCACCGGAGACTATATTATTAATAAAAACATATATTTTTAGTAAAGAGCTGCTTTCAAATACGAAAGAAACTTATAATAAGTGAACGCGCATAAGAACATCTGGTTCATTTTAAAATAAAAACTATATGTTTTATATTTAGGAGATATTACTTATTATGATAAATAGATACGAAAAAGGCAACTGTCTTAAATTCTTTATTAGAAAAAAAAAAGAAAGTATATTTTCTGTTCAATTAATGTAATCGAAGGTAATTGTAATTGGTAATTGGTAAAACCGTGAAACCATACGTACGAGGGCGGTCAGATAAGTACTTAGCCTCGTCGCCCGATGGCGCCACTATCGCAAGATAAATTTACTATCGGATTTTTGAAAAATGGAAAAAGAGCAATATTGAACGGTGATTCGATTCTTGTTTTTGGAAGGGAAATAGCCCAGCGAAATCAAAGAGTGCTTGGAATCCTTCGATGGTGATCGTCAAACATTGGTTTAACGAGTTTCAACGTGGTCGGATATCGGTTTTTGATGGGCCACGTCCATAAAAAAAACCACGACTTCGTTGGCAGAAGGTGCGCGAGATAGCTGAGACAGTAGGCATCTCAACAGATGAGCGTGGGTCATATCCTGCATGAAAGTGTGGTCAAGAGAAAAATGTCGGCGTGCAGGGAGCGACGCACAGTGACCTGAAACAGTAATCTGGCTTGACATTAGTCATATTTTTTAGTGTAGATCTTCACTAAATACTCCCAAAAAATGAAGGTAAAAAGTTTGCATACATTCAACATTCTATTTGTAAGTGCACGTTTATTATTTCAATCATACCTAAACCAAATCTCTGAAATTAAAATTTCTTCATTGGGAGGGAGGATTGAGACACTATCTTCAAAATTTTCCGTAAGATTGGAAGTAAGCAAAATAATGTTTGATAGATCAAATCAGATGAATTCTGCATAGTTGAAGGGACAATTTTATCTATTAATCAACAATATAGAAGAACCTCAATCTTTTAGAGCTCTTGGAAGACCAGAAAATTCGTTTGAAGATAGTAGTGAGAGAACCAAGAAACGAAAGATGAAGTTACTTGAAGAGGGAACTTTTAGTCAGTCAACGGAAGTAAAGCTGCGAGAAGAAGTGCTTGATAACCAAAGAAAGCCACAGAATACTTGTTAACATCCCCAACTCAATATCCTATTCCATTTACCAAAGACGAGGCATTGGTATTATTTTTGGATTTGAAATGTTCAAAACGAAGGTATTCATTTCTTCGATCGATATATCCATCATTTATTAGATCACACCACAAAACGTCTATTGATTACTACATAATCTGTTATTCAGTAAACAAAATTGTATAATTACAACTTGAATATTATTTTTAACTGAGGTTATGAGGTTTGAGGGTGATGGTGCAGATGCTCTTTAAATTTCAAGACAATTCCGTAACAAAAAATCGACACCATCAACAAGATTGTGTAAGCTCATAAAACGGTTATTTGAAATGGAAACAACAGATTTATTGAAACGCGAGGTTGGAATTACTAAGGAACAAATACAAAATCTTCTATTAACCGTAGGTACATTTAATGAAAACAATGCGACAGTTACAGTCTAATATTAACAATGGTTGCAGTGCTATGACTAATGTTATTATATGTGGAGCTTCACCTAAAGAGATTCCTTTTTTCGTTGTCTCCTTAACATTTTCTATCTTGGAGGTAAAAGGTAGGTACTTATAAACGGCTCGCGTAAAAAAATAGGGATATTTGTGAATATCTGTAAACAGGGAACAGGAACGCTGATGGTAATACCACTAAAAGACTCTTCAAGAACTCGACCTAAGTACCTAGAGTAACGTAGCTTGACGAATGATTAATTAGACATTTAGATGTAATTTTAAATACAGTTAATAGTGTCTAAGTATAAATATCATACAGCCTGATATATATGCAAAAATACCGCTAAATTGAATGTGGAATTGATACAGAGAGGTAATAAAATCAGCATTCCTACCAATAGGTCAGTTATCAGAAGAGGTCAAAGAAATTAGACACAAATTCTGCAAGTATCAAAGAGAAAAATCGATAACTGACTATTTAATTATTTATTAGTCTCTTCTTCTTTTGGATTTATAAAAAAAACTTTTCGAAAAAAAATCGATATCACTTCTGGAGTTATTTTTGCAATCTCAAACTTCTGAAGAGTGAAGAACAATCTAAAAATTCTATGCAAGTTAGGTGAAGAGCGGACCTCCTATTCATGTGTGTTTTTGATACATACAACCCGCTGGATGCTTTTAATTTTAGCGTACTAAATGTATCAATCAAAATTTTCATTAAAATTGTTTATATTTGTGTTTTAGGCCACTGTGCGGCATTTGCTCTCTCTCTGAACAACAAGTGAAACAGTGAGACCACTTCAGAGCAGTGTTTTACGCTGTTTAAGTACAATTCGAAGGAGTTTCTGAGCCGTTTCATGACCGTCGACGAAATATGGATCCTTTGGTACAGAAAAATTTCGCGAAGAAAAAAATTCTATTCCACCATGATAACGCACGGACTCACACCTCCACGTTCGCCACGGTAAAATTGGTCGAATTGGGTTATGAACTGCATGCCCCATTCACCGTAATCTCCAGATTTGGGTCCGTGAGACTTGAGTGTAATGAGGAGGTCATCGCAGCCACGGAGGCCTACTCTACATGGAACACCCTCGTATTTCGCTCAGATACATTACTTGTAATAGCAAAGTTATTAAACAAATAATACCTAGGCAATGCCTTATTAAATATTGAAAGAACTAACTGTTACATAAACAATTTTTTCTTATGTGTTCTAAAGTAGGTTTTTTTACTAGTGTATCAATGTAAACAATAATTTAATTTCGTCAAAAAAATAATGAAAGGGCTACCTACCATACTAATTAATTAATTTATCACACATTACTAAACCTGGCATTTTTAAACCGTTTATGATTGTGTAATGCGCATTTTAATTATTTTTTCTACGGTTCAATTATAAACGATGTTTGCCGAATGTCGCTCGCAGGAACAAATCGAAGTTGCAGGAATATATCAGACTTAACGGTGACACTACCGCAAATTTATCAGATGTCAATTCTGTCTGTACCGTATTGTTGAAGGATGTTTGTCACCGGCATATTGTGTTATGTAAACAACAACAGCGCAGTATTAAAATAGTTTTTTTGCCACTCTATGGCTCCTTTAACAAGAATAATTTTTCTTATCCCCTTAAATTTTTTTGCCATATAACAAAATCATAATAAAAATAAATGAACATTAATTATTTAAAAATAACTACTATAATACTAGAAACAAAAGATTGAAATAAAATAAATATATTTATATTGAGGTTTCTTTGCTTTTAAAATGTTTAAAATACCAGGCAACCAAAAAAGTTCGCGCCGTTTTTACTCATTGAACAATATTAAGTAAGTAGAATGTAGTGGTGGGTTAGTTTTGTATATAAGTCAAAGCTTATTTCAAGGAGTATCATTCAGTATATTTTATAAGTTTCATTACTTTGAATTAAAGTGTAAAATCTTTAGCGGAGTATGGACGTGTCAAATGTAATAATTCGTGCTTGTTTACTTTATGAATTCAAACTTGGTACAAAAGCTGTAGAAGCTTGTCGTAAGATATGAGCTACTTTTGAGGAAGGTACTGTAGCTGAACGGACGGTTCAGAAGTGATTTGCCTCTGGAGATGAAAATCTGGAGGATAAACCTCGCTGTACTGTAACATTAAGCATTCATATCATTGGTTATCCAGTACTGCTAAACCAAGCATTTATCAAGAAAATATTTTGTTGTGTGTATGGTGAACTACAGCTGGTATCGTTCACTTTGAGCTTCTGCCAAGTCGGCAAACCAGTACTGCTGAAGTCTACTCAACACAGCCGAACAGAGTTTCAGCCGTTCTAAATCAAAAACAGCCTGCTTTGGAAAACAGAAAAGGTGTTGCCTTTCACCAAGCTAAGACCACGCTAGAAAATCTGGAGCGCTACAGTGGGAAGTTCTACCTTACCCTCCTTACTCACCAAACCTTGCCCCAAGTGACTACCACCTAATTTTGACCTTGGACAACCATATGCGGTATCGGTGATTTGAAAAGGTTTTGGAAACCTTTTGATACACTTCTTCAATTCTCAAAACAAGATTTCTACAAAAACGGGATGTATGATCTTATGTCTGGATGGGAAAAGTCAATATTTGCTGAAGGTGATTATTTTTCGGAATAAATCTAAGTAAAACCCATTTTTTTGCCTTATTATTTCTTAGTCGCGCGAACC
>JAUIMW010002322.1:0-10911 GCA_033557785.1 Enochrus cinctus | reverse complement strand
GCCTCAAGGTGCCCTTCCGCTGCAAGCAGACCTCTGGAACAACTACTGGTTGGTTTTCAAAACTGAACAGATTTTGAACTTTGAAAGATTCTGCGAGTTTTTGAAAGCGGTAAACGGCAACAAGGTCAGCGACGCGATTGATGAATTCACAACGGAATATAACCTTACCTTTCCCGTCTATCTTTGGGTCTTAAAAAAGTGATTCATCTGCCTTACTTCACGAATTTGGGTGCAACTTTGGCTGATTTTGAACAATTTTTTTTTTAATTTTGCACAACATGCGCCAATGCAAGAATGGCAATGTAATTAAACAAGCTAATTAAAGAAAGAAATCCGAGATTCAATTTATTGCTAGTTCTACAATGCAAGGCGCCCTTCCTCTGAAAACAAAAACAAATATTAGTCTTTCCTAGAATGCTTTCACTTTGATTGAACCATTTTCAGCGTGGCATTGTCCTGAATTATTAAAAAATCAAATTAACGACTAATTTAATGAGCAGGAAAGTAAAAAACAAACATTTCAAGAAACGAATGAAAAAACTTGAGGACGCTTGATGTTTACTCTGACTGTCCTAATTTTGACCTCTTGAAATTTGGCAGCCCTAGAAGTAGGTCGCTATGCCTAACTTCCTCAACGCACACCGACGAGAAGGTCCACACTTTTCGTAAAATGAGTGGAATACACATGAATTAGTCCATTAGACGTACTCCATATTCAGTTGAAATGGTGCTCTAGTGGCAATTTATTGTCGGTGCCTTCTTTTTTAGAAGAAAACCTACTAAATTGGGCTAGGTAGAAGGCAACAGATTCTTAATGCTCGCTTGTTACATCATCCTCATTTAAATAGATATAAGAAAGTGAATTTTATCGTTAGCAGTCTGTAAATGGCTCCAAGGGAGCGTTTTAATGAATATCTCTCCAAATAAATTTTTGAGCGAAATAAATATTTTCTTAAAACTCAATAAATCAAAATTCGTAATTTTCAGGCCTGTGAAACGGATTCCCTAGAGCAACAAAGAAATGAAAAGTTAATAAATCTTAAAAGTAAACGAAAATGCATATTGCGAAAACGTAAAAGGCCCTATTTGAATAATTCATTTCCCAGAGACAAAAAAAATGGATCAAATTTAAGGCCATAGGTATGGAAGGAAATGACGGTCCAACTCAAACAAAAGAAAGCGTTCCGGTATTTCCTTGTTTTTCAGGGAGAAAAGAGCACCGTGAATTAGAGGAGGGGGGGCAAGTGCTACCCTTTAATTATAAAATTCTAGGTAATTGGAGTCTTTCTGACGCGCCAATTATCCTCTGAATGAAGAGGGCTGACATTAGGGGGGATGCGACTGCAAACAAACGCACAAGTTAGGTTAGAGAGCTTTCTATTGAGTAAGGTGATTGTTTCCAGGCCAGAATTCCAGGGAATAAGTCAGGTCGAGAGGGTGTTGTACATCAGAATGGGGGCTACTATAACAATCAGGGGACAATTTGAGGCCAGATAATCGCAAATTTGATGGTAATTTGAGAAGATTGTTCGTGACATAGTTATTAATGAACGTGGTATAGAGGCTGTTATGCGCCTTCGATACTATAGCACGTGTTGATGCACCGGAGAGAGACGTTACGAGGTGGTGCGTTTTGATGTCACTCAGATTATAGCCAACATTTACGAACAATGAGGCTGTATTAGTAGCGCGAAGGGCTTAATAATGCATTCTACCATGTCAATTGTTTATAACAATATGGTATGTGCTGGTAACTTTGGCGTGAGTTAAATTCAATTTAATTTGATATATGCTTCTATATTGGTCGAAATCTGCTCAAATCTCGAGGGTTGTTTTAATAAGAATATATAGTATAGAGGGTTGATTTTCTAATATGGTCAAGCGAAAAATATTTATTTCCTATAAGATCAATTGTATATTCCCTTTATATCTTTATTCTATTGATGAGAGTTGGACGGCGAACAGATAGTAATGTTATCTGCTACGTCGCTGACAATATACCAACTATTGTATCAGTTCGAATTAAGGGTTAGGTATGGCAGTTTGATTCCGGAAGAACCATTATGTGCACAAGTTTCGTCGATGTTTTTTGTTGATATCCGATAAATGATCTGAAACGTAAACTCATTATCTGTGTACGTTTCCACTTTCAGAAATATGACTTTGTTTTGCCGACCAAGTATGCCTAAGTCTTGGGTCTGATCAGAAATCATTAAGGACTAATTCATGTTTATATTAGATTCTCATTTTTTAGATATAATCCAATCCATGGTAATTAATTTTTAGTTCTTATAATAATGAATTTTTGTTTCATATTTTTGTAAACCATATAATGTATTACAATTATTCTTACACACATTAGAAAGAAATATCTATTCAAACCGAATAGACGTATTCACTGTTGCTGAGTATTATAAGTTTATTTGAATGTTAAATTTTAGTGTGCGATTATGTCTAAGCGAAGTTTAAGATACAAGGGAGCTAAGGCGTCTACGACCGAAGAACGAGATGATTTGATTGTGCAACGTGCAGTTGGAAATATATTAACATCCCCTACAACAATGGCTAAAATATATAGTACCATTGTCGACAGCATTAAAACTCTGGTTTTTGCTGAAATAAAAAAGGAGCTCAGAGACACCTTACAGCAGCTCGAAGAGAGAATCGAGTCGTTGGAGTACGCCCTGGAAACGAAGACGGCCTAGGGCACAAGAAATGCCCTCCTAATGCTCGGCCTAAAAGTTCTTTCTAAACGGTTTTTCAATTAGGGCGGGTAGATTTTCAAGTGAAATAAAACGAACTGTGTGCGAGTTATTCACAAAAGTCTTCTTTTATTTGAAAGACCCATGTGTGCCGTTGAGTATGGGACATAACATCATTTAAGCGTCCACCGCAGCTTCTCTCTAGAAAATTGGGATCCTCATCCAAACACTCAGAAGACCGGTCAACGAACAAACAGCGTTGTCTATGGTCATTTACTAGGTCAGTTGACTCTTGCACAGATGTAATTCTCGACATCAAATTCACCAAGATGAAGTCTGCGAAAGGAAGGACATGATTAAAGCTGCAACTGTCCAGAAATGGGAGCATTTACCTATTGAATTGAATGCCATAAATAAGCTGATAAATAACCAGAAGAATCCTTAAAGTATTGAATGTCAAATATAACTAGAGAAATCCAAAAAGCACTTTCAGAAATGTAAAATAACAAGGCAAGGAAGGGATGGAGTTACTATGGATGTTGTGGAGACTGGTGGGGTTTTGATAAAACTATTCAATATGTGTTTTCAAGAAGAACGTACCCTGAAAGATGAAGGCAGTTACCATCCTGCTACATAAATAAGCAACAACAACAACACCTCTGTGAAACTCACTTCACCTCACGAAAATGGTAACCAAACAACCTTCTCAAAACTCAAAACAATTAAATTGTAATATATAAACTACTTCACTTAATAAACTTACTTTATCATTGTTCATCATTTTATTTGTACAGAAAAATAGAATATATTGCTTTAATAAGTAAAGTTTTAAAAACTTTACGAGCTCACAGAGAGTATTATTTTAAAAATATTGTTTCGTGTATCAACGACAGGGCTCTAACAAAATTGAAATTGCTAAACATGGGGTGAACATTTAGCTACCCCGCAATAAATTCAATTCAAAAAAAGAGGGTAGCCGTGCCGCGTGGAAATTGTTTTTGGCCCGGGGTATATAAATTCAGCACAACTTTTTCGATGTTTTTAATGATTTGTGCGAGGTTCTGTAAACATATTAATATTCAATGATATTGCTTCGTGTATATCCGTAGCCGAAATTTGATCATACATTCGTTATTTTAAGGTCTTTCCCTGCCTATTCTAAAACATGAGAATATAATATATTCATACGATGGCGGGGGAGCAAACAAATTCAATCAAGATAATTAAAAATTTGATTTATGTATTATTCTTTGTTCTGAATATTAATTAAAATAAAGTAAACACCCGAAAAATTTAAAAAATAATAAACTTCACAGTGACTGGCGTGATTTGACGTTCATAAATGTGGAGGTGTTGGCCAAAATCGGTCGTATTACAATTTTCAAGATTAATGGTCTTTTTGATGTTAAAAAATAGGTTAAGCAGCGATCTGACGTGCGGGGAATACTTAATATTAATTTAATTGTACACATAAAAGTATAACTAATGACTTTTTGGCGCACAAATTGCCCAAATAAAGCGGTATCAGCAGTGTTCATCTTTTTGAGCGACTGCTATAAATTCGTTTTGACAGTGGAAACGACGTGTACTAAATTACTGGGGGGTTTGTGTAAAATGTAGACGTGTTCTTACCTTAATTAGCTGGTGTATTGAACCACTAAACCTGAAAAAGAAGAAAATAGTTTGTTAAATAATTGTAATTTTTTTGAAACCATGTAAAACCTTTCTGCTTAAATTAAACTTCTGGTTTTACTTTTAAGTTTTTCTTAGTTTTTGTATTTTCAAAACAATGAAGCGTATAAAAATATATATTAATTATATTTTGTATTGAATCGTGATAAACATGTAGATATGGCATATCAGTGGCGATGTCCTTGATGTGTTTATTAAACATCTCTATTGCTTTGACTTTGTACAGAAATTCAGGAATTCGCAATATTGCATGACTTCTCTGAATTCATTAACGTGTTAATAGTCCAGGAAAAGGCAATTAGAGCTTTGTTTTGGCATTGCATCACGCCATTTGTTACGGTCTTTTTTTGTAAATTTTTCAGAGATTTCTATTTATGTGAAAACAGACCATTTACGAACATTTTTGTGTTGAACTTGTCATTTATATTTTGCATAAAGGGACATAGAGAGCGTTAATAATAAAATAACAATATTATAAAAGTTTAATCCAAAGTTTCAGAGCGATATTTAAAAATAGAAGATTTGGAGTTAGTCATTTATCTACAATCAACCCCACAGCCTTGGTTCAGATTCGTGCGGAACAGTTCGTTGTCCAGTAATTGTGACACAGGTTTGAGCATTCTTTGATGTAGAGAATATAGGAATGTTGTTCATCCAGAGTTGTTTTTACATATTGAATATTAAATTAATCTATTTCAAATTCCTAAAGTCAAAAGACCATCTCTCCCTTATCATTGCTATTTTTTAACAATACTAAAAACAAGATTACGTGTTATTGCAACACGTAAACAATTTATCAAATATTATCCCGCATGGAAATTCCGTAAAACCAGTTATTTAAAAAAACATGCAAAGTGCAATAAAACGAGATACTTTATTTGCTTCTAGTCTTTCAACAACTCAGTTACGGTTTCGCTGCTCTGTGGAACGATGGCGAGACACATAAATGCGTGTTTAGTGATTTCTTTTGTCATTTTTCAATTAACCGCTGCACAGCATCCTTTAGCAACGAAAACATTAGACAACAATGAAGTTGCCAAAACTCAAATTATATCTGATCCAATTTATGGGTAAGATTTACGAATTTTATTTTTATTTAAAATAATGATCAATAATTTTAGACTATCAAGTGGAATCGGCTGTATGAACGTAAAGTGGCCTGGTATGTTTCATGTTTTTATTTATTTTTTTAATATAGATTTTGTGCTCTTATCGCATAATTTTAAAATGGATGAGTTATTTATAAACTGGTCAATCGTAAAAGTAATTTGAGATGACACATAATTAATTTCACAAAAGACATTATCTTTTTAATTTGTCAAGAGGAAACAGTGTGTTTCGACGCTTCACGTATACATTTTGAATTTCATTTATAATTGCGAGTGTGGGCGTCCAGCTTGCGCCCTTGAACAACATCCCGTAATTAAAACTAACCTCACCGCCCCCAACTTTTAATCTAGGTCCAAAATTTATCAAAGTAAACAAGCCCTTTTCGGAACGACCCCATTTTAATTTCAGGTACTAAAATATTTGCGGTCTTCATAATTGGTAGACTGGTAAACAAATATGTCGTATCGCTTAGGTCTTTAGAATAATTCCAGGGCCATCCTGTGTCAAATCGATCGACCTCTTCCATGTAAGTTCAGGTCAGTGAGCTCAAGGATAGTTGCGAAAGGTCGTAATTTTGGAAGGAGTCGCTTTACTATTCATAATATGAGGCTCGGGAGATTTGAAAAAGGTAATTAGTTGGCTGTGTACATATGCTGGTGTAATGGAATTGTAGATTAACTCGGGCATCCCCGGAGACTAGAGAAAACCTCCGAAGTGGCCGGCGCCGTTGAAATTAAAGGACTCTTTTGGAACACGCAAATTTTACTCAAATGAAATCAGATGTATTTTTGTTTTACCTTGTTGGAATTCAATTACATCGTTATTTCAACACTTTTCCTTTACTTTTATTTAAGCAAACTAAACTTAGTCGTGATACTCGTAGGAAAATCAGATCATTGGGGAAATTCTTGAGTATATGACATCATATAACTGCTGCTCTAGAGATATAAATACTGGGAAAACTAGACAACATCTCTGTAGTTATTTCAATTAATTTATAAATAGCCGATTGGCACAAAGACCAAGAGAATATATGGAAAACCCAAATATGTCGAATAAATACAATTATCAATCAAGTTTGTTTTTTTATGAATTGTTCATCTATAAAAATTCTCCAGCTGAATTGTTTAATTCTAGAATTGAAACAGAAACTGACTTCGATTATGTATCTCACAAAAAAATTTCATCTTCAACAATACTGTAAATTGTATTAAGCATGTATGCAAGTGACATATGCATTATTATTCTCATATATTATCTAATTTCTATTGTCCTAAAGATTATGGGTCTTTATGATATTTTTGGAACACCATCGATTGTTTCTTCAACAATTTTGTTTGTCAACTCTTCAGAAAAAAAAATATAAACTGATATGGTGTTTTTAATTTTAAAATGTTACCATTCATATTGACCTTTCCATGAAAACGTAACTGCTCCTCTTTTTTCCAATAAATTTCTGTTTCCAAACATTTTTTTTCACTCTTTGAAGAAGCTACCGATGGTTTTTCAAGCGTAGAACTCAGAACGTAGAAATATTCGAATTACTTCCTTTCAGTTCCTCATCTGTTGTGTCATCAGCTTCATCTAGTCAATCAACAGGTTCTTTTGAGATATTAGGCTCATAAAAAGAACTTCTAAAGCATCATTATTAGAGTTGTCTTCATCTTCATTTACTAGCCCAGTAAAATATTCTTCTAAATGTTTGTCTACGAAACATCTTTTCCCCATCAGTAAGTTCAGTAAAACAATAATAGACATTCGTTGCTATTAGTAGCTGTTCAGTGCTTAAATTCAAGCTGTTTTCTAAAGCCTTATCAGTTATTGAAGATCCGTACTTCGATTTTAGGTATTTCATCTCGAAGAACAGCTCTTTAAAGACAGATTTTCATAAAACTCATGCAAAAGTGTCAAATTAAACTTTGCATAAGTAGACTGCTTTTTTATTTATATTTCTTTTAAAATTTTATATAAATAAACGAAAGATAGAAAAAATCAATCAGCGTATTAAGGCTCAGAACACTTCAAAGCAGAACAATTCAAAAGAGCATTAGGAACGCGTGTAAGTGCTCTTTGTTTTGTGATAGATTTAAGTGTAATCCGATTTAACCTACGCCATTCAAGGTTAATATTCTCTAGAAACAATCCAGCAGGATCGAATGTTTAATTGGCATTTATAACCTGAACGCAATATAACTATGGAAAAAGTGTGCGAATACTTCAAGAAGTTTTAACTCTGTTGATACTATCAACATATTAAACCAAAAACTTTAAGTGTAATGTAACTAAATAGTCAACCAGACAATTTCTAACCACAAAAACTGATTCTCGGGATTTTAAAATGTAGAAATATTCCCATAAATCTTCATTTCCCTAAGCATCACACACTTAACTCAAGTATATTTTATACAAGATACAACATAAATTGTCATGATTATTCGCGTGAGTTCCCTCACTTTTCGTAAAAAAAAAAGATTACCTGATAAAGATAACATGCCGTACATTATATTTACGTCCTAAATCTGCTCCCCAAGTAATAAACCAGGCATAACACGTTACAACTTAAATTGAATAATTACCTCTTTTAAACTTTTCTTATAAATACAATTTTTAATCTAAATTTCAACGAAAAGAAGGTGAAATTGCCAATTAAAACTCACCTAAGTGGTACGACTTGCAGCTTTATCCAAAAAAGTCCACTATTTCCATCAAATAATCAAAGACACTGGCACATGTCACCTTTGACCCTCAACAAGAATGACCCTGCAATTCTTCACCAATAAAAATTCTCAAAATCCATTTAGCACAATCAAGTAAAATAACACAAGTGTCATCCAATCAAGACAGAAAAATATCAGCGACCTATCTCAACATCATTCAAAAAATTACCCCCTTCAAAAAACATAAAACACTCAAAAATCAAGGCTACCCTTGGGGTAAAACGTCGCGAGTGTCTAAGACAAGGTCATCTCGCAAGGTGTCGTTCAAAAGTTAAGCAAATTTCTCCCGATTTGACATGCAGATGTCCACACACGTTTTAGCATGCGTCACACAGACCGTCCGGATTTCACAGACAACTCGGATCCGTCGCTACCGGAGTGGAATCCGGTACATAACTGCGGCTCCGGGCAGGCGAGAAGTGTATGGTTGGAACCCCGCCCGCTTGCGCAGTGCCATCGATTCGTTTTCGAGTCCAACCTGGCCTTCTCTCGTGGATATATTATACATGACCTAGAGTTTCGAAGGAATGACGGCACTCTCAGGATGGAGAAGATGTGCCCGGAGTCCCCGCGGCTGCCGTCCGGAGTCACGGCACGACGCTTGATAAGGAAATTTTGAAATTAATGTAGTGTACTTTTTGCTTTCGGGGTGGTGGAAGGTTTTTTTTATTTGGGCTTTTCCTTTCGGGGTTTATTGCTGGGGCTTTTTTATGTGGGAGGCGCGCTGAGCTTGATGCAGTTTTCCTCCGGGGAGATTCCTTGACCTGCCGTACCATGTGCTTGTTTATTACTTTTTGAGGAGTAATTATCTTTTTAACCACTCTTTTCTGCGATATTCTCTCCCGTTAGAAGGCCTATCAAAGGGTAGTTTTATAGAAGTCACGGAAAATAGTCGGGTTTATTGAAATGAAGGCGCCGAGAAGTATCATTGACTTAGATCGCTTTTTTATGGTTAAAGCCTTTTTTAAACTACATATATACGTGGGGCCGTATATAACCTTATGAATTCTGAGAAAAATTGTCTTTTTGACTTTTTCGGAAGGGCAAAAAGTAAGCTTGCTAGAGTTTGTAACGTTATGTGTTATATAGTGCTACCTTATCTTCTTCACTTTGAATATTGATAGATTAGTTATTGATTAACAACCATGACATAAATTCCCTAAGGCAATTTTATTAACGTAACATGCATTTATGTAACTTCAATATGCACGTTCCCCTTTCCTGAAATCAAGTAACTAGGTCGAAAGTTATCCGTATCAAATTATGGTTCCAGTTTGATCTAAGGTAAAGCTTCTTTGCTCGAGGCTAACAGCATAAGTCAGGTAGGTGCGTACATAAACATATGTACGTCTGCATCCCTACAATATCCCGACTAAAATCCGACAGTGTATTTGGCTTTAACAAGTTTTGTTGGCTTAGCTCGACTTTGCATTACAGGATATCAATATTAAAATAGTGTAGGTACATTATAAAATCACCCTGCCCGGTTGTATAACAAATAAGATGACTGAGAAGATCTTAAATCCGGGAAAAGCTGAGTGGACATAAAACCACCCTTCGTATACTGCAGACAACAGCAAACAAGTCTATTTTCGTTACAGCTCCCGAATCACACCCTCCGCCACCCCGAAAGGTCATAAAACTCAGCAGGTATAAAATTGAGTGTTGCTAGATATTTTGTCACTCTAGAAATAAAATGGACATTGAACACTGAAGTGTGAAGATGAATCTAGAGGGCGTCGGACATCCCTTGTCCTTCTTTCCGCGATGTACACCCTGCGAAAACCGATACAAAATTGCCAAAGCTAATCTTTCCAAAGGGTTTTTATTTGTTGACGCGGAAGTAACGTTATAGAATACATAAGCATTCGGAAACTGGAGCCCGACCCATTCGTATCCTAATTGAAAGCTATATACTTACTCGTCAATCCGTATTAAAATGCGGCATATGCGGTTATATATTGTATATTGGATTATCCGGTGAGTTCGTGCAGATTTGTTGGAAATATTTTCATTCATGAATTTTTCACTTCGATAACAAAATTTTGAAAATTTAATTTTCTATTGCAGGTCCCAATGACTATTACTATTGGAAACAATTCAATGGGACAATCCCAGACGATGCTTTTCTGGCAACTGTTAACAATGGAGCTAATGTTTACGTTGGATCTAGTTTATTTAAAAATCCAAGTGGTGTCTTAACTGGTCCACTGTTTGATGGAGATTTTAGAGGTTACAGCTTTGCTTATGGCAAAAGAGTTAGTACAGAACAAAATGTGAAGGTAAGAGGTTACTATTAACATAACAAAGCACTGATTTATTACTGTTTTAGATACTATGTACATCAGATTCTAATAAACTCCAATGGAAGAGAACGAATATTAATGATCTCTATAACCACAAAAATTGCCACCTTATAGAAGGAGGATATGAATATACTTATCCAGGACCATTGTACGTTGGGCGAATTAAGGTGGACAAATCTTACGTAATCGGAAAAGTTATTGCCAACAACGACGATTTTAAAGGTTATGAAAGTTACTTCAACCAACATCATTATTTCAAGATTCCGGACTTTGAAGTCCTTGCTATTTGCTCATAATATGTTTCAAAAATAATACTCTAATAGTTAATAAATATTTTAATACTTTTTTAATATAAAATTAAACTGAAGTTTCATTATTTACGAA
>JAUIMW010002321.1:0-10916 GCA_033557785.1 Enochrus cinctus | reverse complement strand
AATTACATAACATCAGTTATTAACGTCTGCCTCGGGCTGTATTAGAGAAGAGTTCGTCATAAGGGAATTTGAAAACGCCGCTGCATTAATTTTAGAAAGCCAATTTAGGCGTGTCGTCAGTGGATAAGAGCCAACACACTTTATTACGACCTCAAATATTTAAATATAACGTTGTAAACTATCAAATCTGTTAAATGGAGATGTGTAGGCAAATTCCAAACTGTCGTAAGTGTATTATGTTTTTTATTTTAATTTTTATAAGAAAGAGACATGAAATGTCCTCCAGGTATTTTGATATTTACGATAATCTTATGGACTGGTGTAAAAAATGAAGATTGTCGCCAAGAATATAAATTAGAAGTACGTAGATGGACACTTGGAGGACATTCCATGTCCTAAGACCCTCTGATGTCCTTTTCTATTGTTTTTTATTTATTTTAACAATAAGAGAAGAACCACTAGGAGACTCTAGGAGACATGGAGTGTCCTCCAAGCATTCAACAACCAATGTTTTTAATATTACTACTCTATTCTATTCTTACTTTCTAAATGTTAATTTTTAGTCAGTTTTTTAATTCATGAATATGTTGTACCTGAGAACATAGATGATTTTATTCTATAATGAAATGTCCTTCAGGTACTTCGGTATCATCGATCTTGCCATTGACTAGTTAAACCTACTCAAATGAAGTTTGTTATCAAGATTATAAAATACTATCAATTAAGATCATTAAATACAAATTAGAAGAACATAGATGCCACACAAAAAAATTGTTGACCACTTGAAGGGCATTCCACAATTTTCAACTACAGCTAACGTTGTACCAGGAAAACATTGCATAGAACTCCTTTATATTACAACCTACATTAAATGCTTGTAAGCTTGTGACATAAATTGTAAACAACTTATATTCCATATTTATGTGCATAAAAATCAAGTTAATAATTTATATACTCCCAAATTTAGTTTGACTAGGGAATTTTGTACTATAATTTGCTACAAACAAGGAATGTCCTTTAGGTACTCAGCTGCTTGGAGCCCTCCATTATGTTTTATTTTTTTACTTTTCTACGTTCTTTTTATTTTTCTTCTCAACCAATTCGTTTTTAATGATTAGTTAAATTTAAGTAAATGAATAGAGTTATTAACATTAGTTAGACGTTTCTAAATGACAATGTATGTTAACATAAATTAAAAGTTAGTAGATTTCATTGTACTTGGAGGACATTTTGTATCTCCCACGCTCTCTTGAATCTTATATGCTGTTTAGGTTTTTAATTTAAGGTAGACAATTCTAGAAATTATCAAAATGTCCTTGTAGTATTTAATATGTTTTTTTTATTGGCAGCCTAAACTTAGCTAACTTATTAAACCTGAGCATAAGGAGAATGTTGTTAAGAGTTGCAGATATAAATTAGAAACACATAAATGACAGTGAAGCTTACGTCGTTTTTTTATTTAATATCAATACAGATATGCCTACATCAAAAAAAAAAGACTACTTTCAAGTAATTTGCACTGTAATACATCGATACTCCCATACCGATGTTCTTCTTATTAATATTTTAAACTTGCTCAAATATAGTTGTTAAGGATTCCATGTCCCTCAGACCCCCTATTGTCCTTCCTTTATGCTATTTTTATTTAATAAAGGGATGTTTACTGATTTTAACAACAAAAAGAGAACCACCAGAGGGTCTAGGAAGATAGAATTTCTTCCAGGTGCTCTGCTATTAACGTTCTTTCTTTTGATTAGTAAAACTCATACAAATGCAGTATATTATTAAATAACAATAAAGTTCATAAAATTCAAATTATAAGTACGTAGATGCTTAAGTACATGAAGGGCATTCCATGTCCCCTAGACCCTTTGGTTTCCATCCTTTATGTCAAGAAGAAGCACCAGAGGGTCTGGGAGACATGGAATGTCTTCCAAATACTCCCCTACCAACGTTCTTGCTCTTGATTAGTTAACCTTACTCAAATAATTGTAATCAAAATTCTCCAGCATAAATCATGTTTTAATAGTGCATTTTGTTTCTTGTACTGTAATTTACTCGCTTATTAATCGAATAATTAAAATTTGTAGAACCACTGAAGAATAATTCCTAAAGCTTTAGCAGTGTGCTTTCTTATTTTACCAGCAATTACTCTATTATTTTTTTCTCAAGTACCTATGTTCTATTTATTGGTTGAACATTGAAGCTCTTCTGTTATTGATGTTATCCATTATATCCCATACACAACAGACTACTTGGTTTTATGGAATGTTTACTGATTTTTCTAACAAAAACAAGGTCTGGGACATGGAATCTCTTCCAAATATTCAATTATTTATTCACTACTGTCTGTTTCTTTTTATTTCTTTATTAAATTTTTTTTAAATTAAAAACCTATCAATGTTTTTAAATAAAGGTTTGTAGATGACATCACACCTGGAGGACATTCTATGTGCTTACAATTTTTACAATAAAATAAAGGCCATCATGGGTCTGAGAGACATAGAATGTCCTTCAGGTATTTAATGATGAGATAATATATATTAGCTTAACTTAGGCAAGAGAAGAATTTTATCAAACCGTATGCAAATTTATTTTGTTCTATAAACAGTAACGGATTGTATTTTTCGTCCTTTTCTGTATATTTATGAATTAATACATGATTTGCTTTTGTATTAACATGTTAATCTAAACAAGTTTTTTATAATCCTCTTATTATCCTCATAAAAGGAGAACATTAGGGGACTGGTAAGACATAGAATGTTAATTTGGCACTGAATAACTCACGTAAACTGTTTTCACTATACTCTATACCATCTGGTATTTTTTTATGTTCTCTATTTATTTCATTACAGGCACCAAGCTACGTACGTTCTTTTTATTGAACTGTTAAAGTTTAAATTATTAAATATAATAAATGAAGATCATTAAAGCAAATAAGTAGAACCTAGATACCAATGCACCTAGAGGACATTCTATGTCCCCCAGACCCCCTGGTGTCGATTTTTTTATGCCATTTTTATACAAATTTTATGTAGGGATGTTTACTGATTTAAACAATAAAAGACTACCAGGAGATCTGGGGGACATGGAATGTCCTCCAGGTGCTCCAGTATCAACGCAAATGAAATTTGATATAAAGATTATTAAATACTTTTTTAATTAAATTTTCAATTAAATTATTATTTCATTAATAAATTTTAAAAATCAATCCCATTAATTCTCAATGAAATTAATATTTAGTATTCTTTTTTTCCTGTTATTTAAATATGGGGATGGAAGTGTTTTCAAGTCAAGGCTTCATGGTGTCCTTCTTTTATGCTATTTGTTATTCAAATTTAATATAGGGATGTTTACTGATTTTTAAGCAATAACGGGAGCCTGAGAAACATGGAATGTTCTCCAGGTGCTTCGCTATTAACGTTCTTACTATTGATTGGTAATAATCAAGATTATTAAAAATTAATAATGAACAAGATGCAAATAAGAAGAACGTAGATGCTCATGTGCCTGGAGGACATTCCATGTCCCCCAGACTCCCTGGTATCCTTCTTTTATGTCATTTTTTAATCAAATTTAATAAAGGGATGTTTACTGTTTTTAGCAATAAAAGGAGAAACACCAGGGGGTCTGGGGGACCCAGCATTGATATTTGCAAAGAAAAAACGACATATGGTGCACTGGTATTTATGTGTTTCGAATTTATATTTGTAACTATAAACAACATTTTTCTTATGCTTGTTAATAAGTTAAAGAATGTACATAGCTGAGTTTAAGCTATGAACAAAGAGAACATATTAAATACTGTTAAAAATCTTTCTTACATTGAAATAAAAAAGACGTCAAAAAACCTGGGAGACATAAAACGTCCTCCAGGTACAATAAAATCTATGAACATTTAATTTATGTCAACGTACTGTTACGTTCGTGAGGTAGATAAAAGAGTTTATTTAATTAAAATTTATATTTACAAACTATTTACACTAATAATTATTTACAATTACTAAACTAAATGAAAATGTCTACTATTTACAATAAACACGACGCTAACTCTATGCGTCTCTCCGGCTGACTAACTCCGCTTCGGTCCGCTGTGACGCTTCAAATAGTGGTGTAGGTTCTCGCAAATTCGAATTCTAGAATTTCTAGATTTTCGATTCGTTTCCATTGTGTTCTTCAGTCGAAAATCGTTCGTTACAGGACATTATTGAAATGTCTTATTCGTATTAAAAACACTTTTTATTTACTTAAGTTTAAATAATCAATAAAAAGAAATTTGTTGAGAAAAAAAAATCAATAAAGAGAACGTAGATGACGGAATACCTGGAAGACATTGATATTATTCTTCATTATTTATTTTCAATGTCTGGAGAACTTTCCATTTCCCCCAAATCCACTGGTGCTTCTTCTCTTATTATTCGAATAATCAGTAAATATCTCTATATTTAAATTTAAAAAATAACATGAAAAAAGAACTATTGATAACACTCTCAATTTGCAATTTTATTTTATTTTATTTCTCAAATAATAACGAATTTTTTTTTCAGTTTTTTAATGTATTGATAATTGAGTTAAAAATTAACATTCAATTATGTACAATGAAAGCATTTCTTTTACCTGGAGAACATTTCATGTTCTTTAGATCCTCTGATCATCCTTTGTTTATTGTAAAAATCAATAGGTTTCTTTAATGGAAAAAATTAAGATGTAGCCATTACAGAATACCAACGCAATATAAAAAACAACACCAAATAAGACAGGAGATATAAAATATGCCACAACTGTATCGTCATCTGTTTAAAACATAGGTAGAAGTGAAAAAGAAGGACTCCATATAATGTCCTCCAGGTACATTGGCATCTACGTTCTTCTAATTTATAATTAATGATCTTCAAAGATAGTGTTTAATAATCTTGAATAAGTTTATTATGTCAATAACAAGAATGTCTCCCAGACTCCCTGGTGCTTCTCCTTTTGTTGCTAAAAACATTAAACATTCTTATATTTAATTTGAACTAAAAAAATGGCATAAAAGAAGGACACCAGGGGGTCCGAGGGGCATGCAATGTCTTCCATGTACAATGGCATCTACGTTCTTCTAATTTGCATCCTGTTCATTTTTAGTTTTTAATAATCTTGATTATTACCAATCAATAGCATGATCGTTAATGGCGGAACACCTAGAGAACATTCCATGTCTCTCAGGCCCCTTTATTACTTAAAAATCAGTAAACATCCCTATATTAAATTTAAGTAAATCTTCTTTTGTTATTAATAATCAGTAAACATCCCCATATTTAATAACAGAAAAAAAGAATACTAAATATTAATTTCATTGAGAATTAATGGGATTGATATTTAAAATGTATTAGTGAAATAATAATTTAATTAAAAATTAACGGTTAGTTATGTTTAACAAAGGCATTCCATTTAACTGAGTGCCCTTAGTTTTTTTTATTATAAAAGTCAGAAAAGTATTTAAGAAAAATTAAAAAAACAGCATTAAGAAAGACACCAGCTGAGTATCTTAAGGACATTCCCTGTTTGTAGTAAATTACAGCAAAAAATGCCCTACTTAAACAAGATTTATTGATACATAGATTCTATTTATTTATGTCACAAGTTTACAAGCATCTAATGTTTAAAAATTTTGATATTTATCAGATTGACCAGTCAATAAAGATATTGGTATCTGAGTACCTGGAGGAAAATTTGTGGATTTAGATTCTCTGGTTGTCCTTCGTTTATTGTAAAAATCAATAACTTTTTTTAATGGAAAAATGTAGATGTGATCACAGCAGAATATCAATACAATATAATAAAAACAACATCAAATAAGACAGGGGACATAAAATATACAAATGTAACGTCATCTGTTTCAAAAATTTAATTAATAAATAATAAGAAGAGAAAATATAACAACAAAGTTTCTTTTATGTAGATACTTTCAATGAAGTGGAAGATTTGGTCTGAATTCACGTTAATTTAATTAAAATTAATTAAAGTATTTAATAATCTTGATACCAAACTTCTTTTGGCTGAGTTTAAGAAATCAAAAGCGAGAAGACATTCCATGTCCCCCAAACCCTCTGGTGTTTCTTCTTTTATTGCTAAAAACAGTAAACATCCTTATATTAAATTTGAAACGAATTTGTTATAAAATAAGGACATGGAATGTCCTCCAGCTACTCAGCGATTAACATTCTTACTATTGGTTGGTTAAATTTACTCAAATGAAATATGTTACCAAGATTAGTAAATATTATCAATGAATATCATTAAATTCAAAATAGAAGAATCTAGATGCCATAGACATTCCATGTTCTCCAGACATCCTGATATCCTTTTATGCTTTTTTTAAATTCAAAATTAACATAGGTTGTTTACTGGATTTTAAGCAATAAAAGAAGAAGCACTAGGGGGTCTAGGGGACAAGGAATGTTCTCCAGTTACTTTTCTTGCTATTGAGTTTATCATTTAATTTAGAAGAACGTAGATGCCAATGTACCTGAAGGATATTCCATGTCCCATGGGCCAATTTTTTATTCAAATTTAAAATAGGGATGTTTACTGATTAACAAACAATAAAAGGAGGACATGCATGTTGCTCCTTTATCTACGTTTTTCTTATTGATTGGTGATATTTTAAGAAAATTAAAAGTATAATCGAGTTTTTTGGAAGAACTTGTCACCCAGACCTATTTTATTGTTTCTTGTTCTTTTTTAATGAAGGAATGTTTACTGATTTTTTTAACAGTAAAAGAAGGATCACTATTGGAAATGAAGATTTTCATCAAGATTTTTTTAAGTATAAGTAATTAATGTGGTGTTTTTTATGTTTTTTTTAACATAGGGATATTTTCTAATTTCTATAACAAAAGCAAGGCCAACAAGAATTCTGCGACAGCGAATGTCTTTCAAATATTTTTATTTATTTACTACTATTTACATTTTTTGATTTTTTTATTAAAAATATTTAAATGAAAAATCTATCAAGGTTTTTAAATAAAAGTGTTATTTTTTCTTTTATTCTTACTTTATAAATGTTAATTTTTTAGTATTTTATCAAAAAAAAAAAAACAATTAAGAACAATCCATTTATGGAAGAAAAATCACATTAACTTCAAAGGCTGTAATTGAGAGACTTTCTGTCCCCTAGATATATTGGGGTATTTTTCGAATAGGGACGTCTAATATTTACTATTATTTATTTACGTTGTCCTATATTTATCTACTACCTATTGATCTATCAAGTTATGCAAATGTATAAACTTTCAAGGTTGTTGACATTCTATCTGGGACATATTTCTATCTATTTCCTTCAATTATGATATATTTTTTTAAATTAAATAAGGGAATGTTTACTGAGTATTCACAATAAAAGAAGAATTACCAGGGAATCTACATTATTTAAAGAATAGGTATTTATTCAGGTTAAACCTGATGGCTTTTCTTTTATTATTAAAAACCAATAAACCTATATTGAAATTGTCACAAAAAAATAATAAAAAAGAACACCAGGTTACGTACATTACTTCATAAAAGAAAACTTTTTAATAAAGTATTCTGGGACGTATTATTTTTTCCATCAAAGAAAAATGTCTTCAAGGTATTAAAACATCTATGTTTTTTTATTTGGATTGATTAAATTTAAACAAATTATGAGTTATATCAAGAATTTCAAACTTAAACTAGAAGAAATACTTAAATAACATTATACTTGGGTGACTTCCTTGGGAAATATTCCATGTCCCTCAGGGGGTCTGAGGGACATGGAATATTTCCCAAGGAAGGAAGAATCAAGATTTCTGTGGGCACTGAACGTCCTCCAGGTGGATTGTTATATACGTAGTCTTTATTTAAAAATCTTGATAACACTCTTCCCTTTTCTTTTATTAATTAGTCAAACTTAAAAAGAGTGTTATTAACATTTTTAAATATTCTAAATGGCAATGTACTGACAATAAATTGAATGTAGATTTTATTATACCTGAAGGACATTCTATGTCTCCCAGGTTCAGGTTTTTTTACTTTTTTTATTGGTTTACAGGTCTGAGGACATGAAATGTCCTTCTAGTATTTAATATGTTCTTTACAGTTTAAACTCAACTAAATGCTTCTTTAACTAACTAATTAAACGTGAATATAAAAAAATAATTAGAAACACATAGATATACAATAAAAGAAAGACTACCATTTATCCTCCAGGTACTTTGTTATCTACTGATTGGTTAAACTTATGCAATTAAAAATTACGTAGACGAGGGTATGACAGGTTTTATATCCTCCATGTGCACGTGATGATGATAATTTTATTCTATAATAAGAAAATTTAGTCATGTGTACAAATAATTAAGGACGATTTGAGGAACATGGAATGTCCTCCAAGTGCTCCATTACTAACATTCTTACTATTGATTGATTAGTCTTATTCAAATGAAGTTTGTTATCAAGATTATTAAATGTTACCAATGAAGATAATTTAAAGCAAATTAGACGAACGTAGATGTCAATGCACCTGGAGGGTACCACGATCCCCAGACTCCCTGGTGTGCTTCTTTCATAACATTTTTATTCAAATTTAATAAAGGGATGTTTACTGATTTTTAAATAAACTTATTCAAATTACAAGAACGTAGATGCCAATGTGCCTGGAGGACATTCGATGTCCCCCAGATCCCCTGGTTTCCTTCTTTTATGCCATTTTTAATTAAATTTTATGTAGGGGTGTTTGCTATTGTAAACAATAAAAGAAGGATCACCAGGGAGTTTGGGGGACATGGAATGTCCTCCAGGTGTTTCGTTACACGCGTTCTTGCTATTGATTGTTTAAACTTACTCAAATGAAATTTGTTATCGAGATTATTAAATGTAAATTAAAAAACGTAGATGCCAACGTACCTGGAGGACATTCCATGTCCCTCAGACCCCCTGGTGTCTACCTTTTATGTCATGTTTTATTCAAATTTTATGTAGGGATGTTTATTGATTTGAACAATAAGGGAAGGACCACCAGGGGGTCTGGGGGACATGGAATGTCCTCCAGGTGCTCTGGTATCAACGTAAAATGCAAATGAAATTTATTATGAAGATTATTAAATATTTCCAATGAAAATAATTGAATGCAAATAAGAAGAACGTTGATACCGATGTGTCTAGAGAACATTCTGCTCCTGGTACTCCGCTACCAACTTTTTTGCTATTAATTGGTTAAACTTATTAAAATGACATTTGTTATTAAGATTATTGAACAATATTATTGAAGATTGTTAAATGCAAATTAGAAGAACATAGATGCCAATATAGCTGGAGGACATTCCATGTCCCTCCAGACCTTCTTTTATACCATGTTTTAATCAAATTTAATGTAGGGATATTTCTGTTTTTAGCAATAAAAAAAAACACCAGGGGTCTGGGGACATGGACTGTCTTCCAGCTATTCAGCGACTAACATTCTTGCTATTGATTTGTTAACTTATTCAGATTAGAAGAACGTAGATGCCTGGAGGGTATTCCATGTCCCATGGGCCAATTTTTTATTCAAATTTTAAAAAAGGGTGTTTACTGATTAACAAACAATAAAAGGAGGACATGCATGCTGCTCCTTTATCTACGTTCTTCTTATTGATTGGTGATATTTTAAGAAAATTAAAAGTATAATCGAGTTGTCACCCAGACCTCCTGGCAGCCCTTATTTTATTGTTTCTTGTTCTTTTTTAATGAAGGATTTTTTAACAGTAAAAGAAGGACCACTATTGGGTCTAGGGGACATGGAATTTTTACACTGAAGAAAATGAAGATTTTTTTAAGTATAAATAATTGATGTGTTTTTTTTAAACATAGGGATATTTTCTGATTTCTATAACAAAAACAAGGCCAACAAGGATTCTGAGACAGAGAATGTCTTCCAAATATTTTTTATTTATTTACCACTGTTTATGTTTTTTGATTGATTTATTAAAAATATTTAAATGAAAAACCTATCAAGGTTTTTAAATAAAAGTGTTATTTTTTCTTTTATTCTTACTTTATAAATGTTAATGTTTTAGTATTTTATTAATGTGTTGAAAAAAAGCCAATTAAAAAACAGTCCATTTATGGAAGAAAACAAAATCATATTAACTCCAAAAGTTGTAATTGAGAGACTTTCTGTCTCTTAGACACTCTGGGGTCCTTCTTTTACGTATTTTTCGAATAGGGACGTCTAATATTTACCAATACTTATTTATGTTGTCCTATTTTCATCTGCTACCTATTGATCTATCAAGTTATGCAAATGTATAAACTTTCAATATTTTTGACATTCTATCTGGGACATATTCTATTCAATTATGATATTTTTTAATTTAAATATAGGGATGTTTATTGTGTTCACAATAAAAGAAGAATTACCAGGGAAACAACATTATTTAAAGAATAAGTATTTATTCAGGTTAATGTTTTTTCTTTTATTATTAAAAACCAATAAACATTTGTCACAAAAAAATAATAATAAAAAAGAACACCAGGTTACGTACATTAGTTTCAAATTTCAACTAGAAGAAATACTTAAATAACATTATACGTGGGGGACTGCCTTGGGAAATATTCCACTCAGACCCCCTGGTGTCTTTCTTTTATGCCATTTTTTTTAATCAAATTTAATATGTTTACTGTCTTAGTAATAAAAGGAGAACCTCCAGGGGGTCTGAGGGACATAGAACGTCCTCCAGGTGATCCGCTACCAATGTTCTTTCTTTTAATTGTTTAAACTCACGCAAATGAAGTTTGTTATTAAAATTATTAAATACTACTAATGAAGATTTTTAAATGAAAATTAAAAGAACAAAGATGTAGCTAGATAGCTCGCAAAAGTTGACACTGCGCCGAACGCAGACGATCGTTTCGGGACTCAATCCCTCATCAGTGCGTCTATG
>JAUIMW010002320.1:0-10916 GCA_033557785.1 Enochrus cinctus | reverse complement strand
TCACGGACGTAATAATCACTAAACTAATTAACCCCGGATTCTCGACTTAGATATTCATTGGCTTAACTTCACTGCCAGTATCCGACGTTCTGCCGAAAACCAACCCCCTTAGAACTCACTCCTACCCGTCTCAGTTATTCCCTTTTGTTTTGGGTTTTTCCCAAGTTTCTAAAAGAGACCTTTGTGTACTGCACTAGATTTATTACGTCCGACCTTTACTTTGTTTATTTTCTTCAACTGTTTACACTTAGCCAAAGTAAAGCTATTGTTCTGATATTGCAGTATTTTACGACAATAGACTACATACTTTTACACCAAATGTTCTATTTTTTAACTCGAACATTTGGTCACTAAACAATAAATCTTTCTTAGCAAAGATATCGGCTCTAGAAAGAGTTCTTCACGCCCAAATCTCCTACGTGTTTATTTGAATGGAACATTTGTTCTGAAAGGTTTCCCCTGGTACCTGCTCGCTGCGCGATAATATGTAATTTTTAAATGAATTTTACGTTTAAATAAATTATTAATTATTTATAATAAATTGGGCACCGTCACAATATTTATATATATATATATATATATGCTCGCCGACATTCGCTAAAGCGAATGCTCAAGGTTTTTTATATCGCCCTTCAGGACAACAGTGCGCTTTGATTGCAAAAACAATGAACTTTTCTTACTGTAATGTATTTTGTTTGCTAAAAGAATATAAGTATCTTATTCTAGTGTGTTTTGCTTTTCTAAAAAATGCACAAATCTTATTCAAACATGTTTAATTTGCCAAAATAAACCCACACTGTTTGAGCAGAAGCCGTACTATATTGTAGTTTTTGTTGTCCCGAAGGGTGATATATAAAAACTTAAGAATTCGCTTTAGCGAATGTCGGCGAGCAGCGAAGCTGCCAGTGTCAAAGCCCAAATTTTAAAAAGAATATATAATGTTATAACTTGACAAACGGTTTTTAAGTATGTCAATCTATAACTTTATATATTCTTCTTAAAATTTGGCCATTGACACTCGTAGCTTCGCTGCTCGCCGACATTCGCTAAAGCGAATGCTTAAGTTTTTATATATCGCCTTTCGGGACAACAGTGTATTTTGATTACCAAAATAATGCACATTTCTTACTGTAATATGTTTTGTTTGCTAAAATAATGTATGTTCCTTATTCTAGTTTGTTTTGTTTACTTAACAACGTACATGTGTAACTCTAATGCATTTTAGTTATCAAAACAATGCAAGTATTAATTTACATAAATGTTAAAATTTCAATAAAAAAAACATGTAATAATTTATACTCAAAAAAAGACGCCAACAAATTCTACACAACACACTCAGAAATTGGAAGAAAATGTTTTGCCAAGAGTCTTGCTGGTACTATTTAAGCACTTTAATGGGATTATGGTCACCCTTAACTTTCGAGAACATTTGGAGGCGTGATATTTTAAGTAACGCCGTAGGCGTTACTGACCGTTTTACTCGTATTTTTGTGCATCATAAAAGTCCTTCTTATAACGGATAGAGTATAGTTTACTATCAGGTGTATCATTAACAACTCCAGAAAAGTGGAATAATTGCGGCGAACATGTTAATAAAGAGGAAGATAAAATGTGGCAACTTGAGCACATTATTGACAATGTAATACATCATGATATCATTTTTTTTCATTCAATATATTTTTTGTTGTTGAAATTTTAACATTTATGTAAATTAATACTTAATTAAAAAAATAAATGGCAGTTCATTAAAATTATCATTGCTGTTACAATTTCAAAAAATAATCGAACGTAGCGCCCTAGATTCATTTGAGTCGTATTATACACCTCTAAATAAGTTAAACCTTCCTCAATCAAGAGTCGCTTTGAAAGGTTGGGCAACCATGCGCAAACTTGGTTCTTATAACGGATGAAGTATTGTTTACTATAAGCAAAACAAACTAGAATACGAATTGTGCATTGTTTTGGCAATCAAAACACACTGTTGTCCCGAAGGGCGATACATAAAACCTTAACGATTCACTTTAGCGAATCTCGGCGAGCAGCGAAGCTGCGACTGTCAAGGGTCAAATTTTAAGAAGAATATATAATGTTATAGATTGACAAACATAAAAACTGCTTGTTTTTAAACCTATAACATTATATATTCTTCTTAAAACTTGGCTCTTGACACTCGCAGCTCCGCTGCTCGCTAAAGCGAATCCTTAAGATTTTATATATTCCCCTTCGGGACAACAAAACAAACAATGTAGCACAGCTTCTGTTCAAAAAGTGTAGGTCTATTTTGGCAAATAAAACATATTTGAATAAGATGTGTGCATTGTTTAGAAAAGCAAAACACACTAAAATAAGAGCAGTTACAGTTCTTACATTGAATCTTATATACAGTATTGTGTTTGTTTAAATTGTTAGTTTTTGTTTTAAAAAGGTAAAAAATTGTTTAGCTTCATTATTATGTTATGTTTTTTATTATTAATAAATAAATATTTCGTCAACTTTTTTTAAAAAATAAGTAGTTATTATATCATCAACATAACGAACATAAAAAAAGGTTTAATTTTTTAAACAAGTGTCCTTTAAATCTTCCATAACTAGGTTAGCAATAGTTAGCGACTACCCATAGCTACGCCAAATGTTTGTTGATAAAAATTATCTTCATACTGTTGTGTTTAAACAAAGTTGTACAGCTATAGCAAATTGTGTCTTCGTTAATGTTGTGTGATGTTTTATGTTGTTCCATCTTTTATGTATAATTTGAATTGCCAGACCAGTAGAAATGTTAATGTAACATCTAGTGATAATAAAATGTGGTTTAGTGTAATTTTTAGTTGTTTTATTTACTTATTTTTTTGCAAATCTACAGAATTTTGGATAGAATATTGTTTTTCCTTATAATATTTGGTAAAATGTTTGATAAGTTATAATTTGGTTTATAAGATTGATGGTAGATATAATTGGTCGTATGGGTAAATTTTGTTTGTGTATTTTGGGAAAGAAATAAATTTGTGGTGTGGATGAATGTTTGATTATTTAATTGTCCATTGTAATTTTGTAAATTTTCTTAGAATTATATAGTTTAGTAATCATTTCTTTTGTTTGTTTTTCTAATCTGATTTGTTGGATTTTTTGTGGATAGTTTGTATGTGTTGTTGTTTAAATAAGCTTTATTTTCATAATGTTGTCTGTACATGATAACTGAAGTTTGACCTTTGTCTGCAGTTCTAACTATAATGTCTTTGTTATTGTTTAAGAAATGTTTATGTTTTTAAGCAAATTATATAGAAATCGTTTTTAATTTTTTCAAGAAATGATGGTTTGTTGTTTGATATTATGAATATGTTTATAACAATGTTGTTTCTAAAATAATTTCTTTCGTTATTGTTACAAAAGAAGTTGTTGTTTTCTACGTTTTTAATTATGTGAATGATGTCTTTTTTAAAATTTTGTGTTCGAAAATTGAAATTTTTAACCAAAAGATAATAAAGTATGTCGCTCGGAATAACAGCTTTTATATAGTTTTTAATCCATTTGTTGTTCATAGTGTATCTGTAATTTTGTTCTTTTGATAATTTATCAATCTTGCTGAAATGTTTTACTTTGATTGTGAAATTGCCAAAAATGTTTTTATAATATATGTGTGTCCGTACTTCATAATTGTACGGGAATTGGGAAACTTGTCGGTTGGAAATGCAGAAGCGCGGTGATGTCGCGCAGTTAAATAAATGTGCGTGCCTAGTTTAAATTTCAGGTTCAACTGAAAAAGTATTGCACGACGTAACATTCAAACTGGTGCAATTTTAGGAACAAAATTATGGAAAACTTAATTTAAGAAGATTACAACCCAGAAATATGTTTTATAAACAGGGTGATCTATTATTATGGAAACTTAATTAAAGAAAAAGTTCATATTGTAAAAAAAAAGAAATACTTTGTAAACCTCAATGAGATACAATGTTTAAATTTAATTCACTTTTACAGAAACCTGAAATAAATATAAACGAAGTATATACGCGAATACGCGGTTGAAATCAACATTCGCAGTATTTAAACCGAAATGACCTCCTTATCAAATTGTCTAATTCATTGCAAAGTTACGGTCTGCCTACATCTGTTAGTGGTTATTAAAAAAAAGAAAAACAAATATTAACGTTTTTTTTCTGCATTGAATGTTCAGACCACGGGGTGTTAACAAGATCTAACTTTTGAATTATAGAATTAATTTTTGTAAAACAATTATTTATTTGGAATTTTACGCTTTTTCCTTTAAAATTTTTATTTATATTGAATTTGTTTACCTTACTTCTTTATTATTTTTATTTAAATCTAAGCCGATCGAGGATTTCATAAAAATATTCAAGGTATCCAAAATTGATATGGAATGATTTTTTCATCTTTAGATTCAATTAAAGTGGGACGCTACCTCTATCGATACAATCCAAGGTTACTCTGCGCGTATTAGCAATACAAGAAAGAACGCATTCGCCCAACTTGATATTTAGATAGGCAAATGCAATATTCTATAATATTATAATATATAATATCTTAACAATATGTAAAATGGAAAGTATAAGTTAAATGCAAGAGCGTATACATGGATGGAACCTTATAAACCAAAACCTATCAACACAGTGATAAAGAACACCACCGGTTCAAGACGCGGAGACCTGGCGACGAGTGGTTGGAGAGCTCTTCCCAAAGAGACCCATCCGAGAATGGGAACAGAAGAACACAGGAGAAACCAAGGACTTCACGAAGGAAGAACTGAAAGCGGTGACTTCCCGAATAAAATGCGAAAGATATGGTGATGAGGGTAATAAGCAGAGTCCTGCGAGAGGAAGTCTTCCCACAAGAGAAAAACAGATCAAGGCTGGTTCCTGTACCCCAACCGAGCAAACAGGCCGAACCATAGGTGGAAAACTTTAGACTACATCCTGAAAGTAAGTACCTTAAAGATAATTACTTGATTTTTTGCTTTTTCTAAATATTAATTAGTAAAGCATTAGTAAGTATTTTAAAAAATATAGTTTAAATAAAATTACATTTGTAGAGATAAGTTTTTGGATGGGGTCTTTCTTATTTTATACCAGTTAATATAATTTTAATTTCAGCGGTAAGGCGAAAACTTGGACATAGACATTGATTGGACGTGTGGCATAGTGGCAACTCAATAAATGACAAGAATTCCCACTACAGCATGAAGAATTTTAAACCAAGGTTTCTGGCTAAATAAGAAATTTGTTGTACCTTCAGCTACTTGCAACATAGAAGAACAGAAAAAACAATGAAAAATTAAATAAATCTTTTTCTGAAAGCAGCCAGAGAAGAAAGTTTTATATACATGTACAAACAAATTTGATAAATAAAAGCTAGTAGTGATGTAATCCCCGGATCACTGTGAATGCATTCAAATCGAAATCCTGGTGTGAAATTGTGTCATAGTAGAGCCGACGAAACGCTAAAATATCTGGGCTTTGTAGTAGATAGAGAAGTAAAATTCACGGAACACGGAAAAACGTTTCTGGCAATGCTGACAGAACAGTGAGAAGCCTTCAGAAGATTTACTACGAAAATTAGAACCAAAGATTATATTTTAAGATTGGCATACACAAAACCTTCTAAATTTACAAAGCTCCCACGAACGACAGCACACTCTATAAATTTTGAATCAAAATCGATCACAATATAAATTTTACCTTCACTACGTACATATAATTGTAAAGTATAAAACAATAAGATAAAAAATAATCGTATCGAGGAGTCCACGCAACAAACCAATAATTCAATGTAAAAAAAAGACAATGTACTCTCATTCTGACTGCATCCAATTTACGTTTATTTGGCAAAAAAAAACTCTGAAATAAACAGAATATATTGAGTCGTAAGAAAAATATTTCTTCACGCCCGAGCAAGTTTTCAAACGATTTGAAGTCCCCATAAAAGGTGTTTCTTTAATTAATGACCGCCTGATTAGTACCCAATGGTCCGGACATGAAAAATAAAGTGATTTTCTTGTTTTTCAATTTAAAAACTCTAACTCCTTATCTGTCAAGCAATAAATTACAGAGTAGTAGGCTAAAGTAAATATTAATAAGGATGGTCATCAACATTTATACACACACATAAGAAAAACCAGCACACTTTTGTATAATAATTATTTATATCGATTTTTTGGAATCTTAGTCATTAATTACAAGACGTTTCTTGAAAAATTGGCCTGATTATTTATTTAAAAATTAATTTATTATGTTTTGACTTAGATTTTCAAAGAAATTCGATTAATAACTGTTATTTTAGTGAAATAGTTAATATCCATTCTCATACATATTGTAAAATTTGAACCTGGAAAATCCAATAAAACGGCCTTATTTTTAATCTATCCCCTCCAATATTTTCACATTTGTTTACTATAAAGATACATCGAGAAATCGTCTAATTTATGAGCTATTAATATATCATATGTGTTTTAAACTCAAGGACCAAGCAGCAGTCTTGCGAAACAAACAAATTCGATAATATTAACGAAAACTATTTTTATTGTTTACACATTACAACACTTATAACGGTTTGTGAATGAACATTGAACGAAAACGCGTGTCTTTTGATAACAGCACACTTGCCTACAACAAATTAGCAAATTATTATTGCTTTATAACAGTAGAGTAGTTTAGTCTGACAGTAGCTTGTTATTTTGATGGTAAATCACACCACACTTTGAACATAGATAAACGCAAATCTTCAAATCGAGTTATCTGCCAAAAATTGTATGTTTGGCTGAAAATGCCTGTATTTTAACTTGTGTTCCTCGAAATACATTGGAAACGTGCGAATCAAATTTCTGATATCAGGCATTGAACTCCGCCACCAAACAGGATATGCGGATCATATTTTTTGCAAGCCGCTGGCCGATTCCGCGAATCTACTGTGCACAAATGTCACCAAGAAATACATAATATAAATAAAACAAAAGTCGCCTTTGAAATCGAACATGCTGCAAAATAAATTTGAAGGTCTTTTTCTCAGCTGACTTATATTATATTTTTAGATGCAGGCGGTCTCTAGATATATTTTATATCAAACTTAAATTTACGATCACATGGACATTCATTTTTCTTTCTCTCGTGCTCAAAGAAATTTATTGGTATCGCGAATAAACGCTGGCGAATATAATAGATTGATTGATAAATTTGGCGGGTAAGGTCGTCCGACGGATATCCGGTCTTCTGGACGATCTGAACTTGTACAATAACAAATTACTTTGGCATTAAAGGAGTCGAACCAATCGACTAAAGATCAAGGCAGGCTGGGCTGCATGATGATACTAAATTAAAATTATTATTCGTGGTTCGTAGCACTAGGCTTTGTATGAACGATGACAGGTAACAAATGACACGTTAAACTTTCATTAGGATATCATCTTCGAATGAACTTGACCCCCATTTGGGGTCTTCAGATCTTCAGTCACGCTGTCTGCGAGAGAAGATAGGAATTCTTTGTGTGGTAATACCAAATTGGGTAAGATCTTTAGCCATTAATACGACGTACATTTCTTGGGTGCTTTTTGGATGTTCTATTATTTCCTTTCTTCTCTTTAAATGTCATAAAATTTTTTGAGCAATTTTTTTAATTAAATAAATCCTAGTTAAGTACAAAAAAATACATAAACAGTAGTATTGAAACTAAAAATAGTAATAACTATTAAAAATTATGTAATGTTAACAACAACAACTTTGGGGGAACAAAAGCTGGTTAACATAAAGAAGACAAAGGAATAATTACTGGAAGTCGAAGAGGAACATTCTTTATTGCGCTGGAGAAGACGACAAATCCACTGGCGGAGGGAGCTTTCTAATTAATAAAAAACTCACAAACAAGCTTTTAAGTGTCAAAAAAATGACATCAGGGGTGATATGCATTGTCCTTGCACTGAACAATAGACCTATACCATCAACGACTTGAGGGACAAAGGAAAAATCAGCCCCACCATTAGACTGCTGATGGAGGAGAGTAGGCATGATAAAGTGGGCCGTTCACCCGCTGAATTGAACGTCATAAATAAGCAAATAAATAAAAGATTAGGAGAGATATAAGAACGTATAACACAAAAATCACATACGAAATTATAGAAACAAACTGTAACATGAAGGTCTTAAGAAACACAGATCAAAAACTAACCAATTTTTAGGAAATCTCATTAAAGTATTGTTACGGAAGCGAGCATATAGAAATCTACAGATTCCAGATGTTCCAGAAAGAAACGCGCTAGAAACGTCTAGAAGGTTCTGAAGGAAAGAGCTGCTTAATATATTGACAAAACTCTTCAATATATACTTATAAGAAGAACAATAGCCCTGCAAGATAGAATGCTGTCGATATAATTCTGCTACATCCAACTGACTAACTGTAGATCGGCCAGATTACTAAACAACTGATTTTATAAAAAGAAACTTTTATCGACCCATTGAGCAAGCAGAAATTCGAGCAGGTCTCGTCATAAACAATCATATGCAGAATATTAAAATGTTAATAGGGAAATGACTGGAATATAATAGACTACAAGTACTAATATTCATTGATTATTAAAAAGTCTTTGACAATGTCGAAAACTGGTCCCCAAAACTAATTAATGTTCTACAAATACGTGGGTGGTCCCAGAAGTACTCGACCTGACCATAGTAATTTAAAAAATTACTATATTAGATGTTAGAATGGAACAAAACCGTCGTAAGGATGTTTCAATCGAGTGTTTGGCGATATTTACGGCAATAAAGCCCAGTTTTTGCGTCGATTCATAACCATGGATGAAACATGGGTCCATCATTTCACACCTGAATGAAACAGTCAAAACAATGAATTAAAGTTCGAATTGCTTCCTCACGCACCCTACTAGCCAGATTTAGCCCCCACGGATTGTTTTCTTTTTCCAAACTTGAAAAAAATGGTTCGGTGGTAAAAGAATGAAATCTTTGATAGGTCGGATACTTTTGAGACTATCTTCGTCTATCTTTAAGGAAATTCTCTGGGATAACAAAGAAGCGCTGATAGATCTACTTTGAATATGGACATCTGGAACGAGCTTTCGTTACGGCTAGTGTAGCCAGTATGATTGAGAGAGAAGTACCTTGCAATTATCCTCGGTACTGTTCCGCATGTGCAATTTTCCATCAACTGCTTCCTGTTAATTTTATTGTAAAATTGCAGTATTGCTTTATTCAGTTTACACTTGCACTATCTGTTCTCCGTCGATCTTATCGGCTTCAATGCTACGCCGTACAAAAGTATATCTCACTTATTCCAAGTATCCATATTCAAAGGGTAGATGGGTGAAGATTCAGTCATCTGCGGTGCCGACGACATCGACGTCATCTCTGATTGTCTCGGAAAAGCTATACAGGGCGATTACCTTCGATTGCGACAAACTCTGCCCACGCGTATTTCTACACAAAGTAAACAAATTGAGCTCATATTGTATTGGTTCAAATATTAAAAATAAAAAATTAAAAAATTAACAAATAAGATACCAAAAACATAATGGTCCCCCCTCGTGGCATACAAGCATTTTCAATTTTACAACCCTCTTTAACTACTATAAAGTAAACATTTGTATGACAGTTTACGTCTTTGAGTCATTAATACTTGACCATATCTAAGTGTAGAGGAACGGGTGGCTTAGGGCACTCGGCGCATGAAATGTGCCTATAATAGAACGAAATGAAGCAATAATTTCTAATGAAGAGCCGCAGTTCAGCATTTTGTTCTAAAAGTAAACACCTTTAAAAAAATAATTCAGCGGGAGACAGTAGCGACCGTCTTTAAAGAAAAATACAATCAAATTAAAAATGGCTAGTGGTCATCCACATTTTTTTTAAATGCACTCCTTTACGTTTGGTTCTATTATAGTAAACGGTAGATCTCTGAATTTTTACATCTTACACTAATAAAACTCTACAAAGAACCGTTCAGGAAACCAGAAGATTGTCAGGCGGAAGAAAAGCATGGCATTCCAAAATCTACACTTGATGTGTAAATGAAAAAGGATTGCGTTATTACTATGCAAAAGAAAGGTAAAAAGCTAGTTTTTAATGGGGTGACAATACCTACTCTAAGAAAAATAGCCTTCGATTTTGCCACTCCTAATGAAACATAATTTCAATAACGAAACAGGAATAGCAGGAATCGATGGTGTTATAATTTTATAGCCAAGCATCCTAATTTGTCACTTCGTAGGCCAGAATAGAATCACAGCATTTAATCAAGGAGAAATAGATATTTTTTTGAAAATTTAAAAACATTCATGACCAAATACCAATTTAAATCAGATACAATGTTGACGAAACTGGAACTAGTACTGTACAACGGAAATCCAGGCTTCTTGCACCAAAGGGCTTAAAACAAGTTGGTAAATGTACCAGTGCAGAGCGAGGTTCTTTGACCACAGTTATAAATTGTTTTAACTCCGGAGGCACTTATATTCTACCATTTTTCATATTTAAAACAAAGAGAATGAATTTGCTCCTTATGGGAGACAATATGGCTGCGTGTGTTTCCGACTCTGGTTGGATTACTAAAGGAATATTCGTTGAGTGGCTTCAGTATTTCAAAGAATATGCAAAAGCCCGATCTGATCTTGCTAGTATTCTATTCGATTCGATCAGCTTACGAATTTTGTCGCAAAAATTTTATAAATGTTCTGAAATTGCCTCCTCATACATCGCATCGGATCTAACGTTTCATGGGCCAAAACGGTATATAACAGAAAAGGTGAATCCTTTATAGTTAATAACCCATAATCAAATGGGGTCTAATGGGTAATAGGGCTACGATGGAGTATGCTTTGCTGGAAGATATACCCCTACAAAATGTCGTAATGCGCCATGTTGCAATTTCACCAGCAACACTATTACCAAGTCCAACTCTCTAGC
>JAUIMW010002319.1:0-10918 GCA_033557785.1 Enochrus cinctus | reverse complement strand
TAAAAATGTCTCTACGGCTTAAGTTTTATTGCCGTTCTGTCATCTGAACAATGGTATTGTTCGTTAATGATCAAGCTATGAACCTTTTGTAAGATGTCGCCCGGCTCCAATGTAAACGCTCCGTAAGAGCACACCTAATTTAAAATACTTTAAATCAGATTACTCTATCTCTGTTCATTCCTAAAACTATTTCTTGTGTTTTATGAAAACATACTATCAACAATAAAATTTAAATTAAATTATAAAAAGAATTCGAATTATAATATTAAAAAATTAATGCTTGTTTCTCTATGATTACGTAGGCTGCTACTTATGTAACACTGTTATTCTTAGGAGCCATCTGATGTTTCCGCCGTGAAATTGATAGTGTTCGTATTTAGAACATTTGTAGCAGAGGTGTTTGGTTAACTGCAAAGCAATGGAATTAACTCGTGAACATTTCCGTGCGATGATTTACTACAATCGTCGACGTGGATTATCACAGCCACATTGTATCGATCAACTAATTTCGACCTTGACGGAGTACAATCTAATACCACTGTTAATTTCATAAAACTGTTGCGCCAATTTTCACTTAACACTTAACCTTTAGTCGTGCCTAAATATTTACATTATTAGTCGTGTGTTTACTTTCGAAAAAAAAAACAATATAGGAACAACTTCCATTGGAGCTTTTTTCAAACTGTTATTGATTATGTTACAAATAAAATTTGCGTTTATTAAAAAAAAATTCCATATGTCTTTTGAGGTAAATATTGTGGTGGAATTTCCTTCAAGGTTTTTCGTAGTGTACCAACCAAAAGTAAAGTAAAGTAAATTAATTTTTGTGTGAGATAATCAAATAATTACAAAGTTAAACAATTGCTTAACTCAAAAATTACATTTTTAAAACAAAGATTATTTAACAACTATAAACTAGGGAAATGTATATAATTCAAAGGTATAGGAAAAATTAAACATAAAAAACCTATATACATGAGGGGGGAGTATTTACAAATAAATAGAGACTAGAACACATAAATCACATAAAAGTCACAAAAGAGTTCAAAGCACGTTAATCACTTGAGTCCAAAACACGTTAAGCACTACACTACACTAACACTTCACTTGCGAGGACGTTTTGGCCGTCATCACCTCGAAGTGAACTGACCACGGCTTTGGTCTGGGCAAGCAGGCCTTTGATGTCGATCTTTGACTTGATGAAAGCCAAGACTTCCAGCAGCTCCTGAAGATCGTTGAGATCCTCCATTGTTGATCCGTCGATGGGCCCTGTCCTGGGTCGGTGGGCATCCTTCGGGGGTTCCTCCTGTGGGGTGGGGTCCAGGACTCACTTCTTCCTCAGCAGTGGCGATCAGGTTGTGTCGGAATCCCAGGTGGTCCGATAGTTTGGCAGTGATAACCACGGGGGTTTACGTGTCCTCTTGGGTGTGGCTCCTTGGCTTGGCGGCTGGTCCTTTGTGGTGAACAATTCGAATATGTTCGCAGTAGCAATCTTGGGGAGTGGAGGTAGCACGGGAGGGGTCCTGGCCTTCCTCTTGGATCCTCTCACGGTTTGCCATCCTTCATCGTTGATGTCCATCGCTGGCTGCTGGTTTTTCTTTTTCCTGGGGGCTAAAGAAGCAGAATTAGTATCATGTTTACTTACCTCGGCTTTCTTCCTGGTCCTGCGGTCCTTTTAACTTTTAACCAGAGAGAGTATTCTGAAGCTAGAGCTGGAGCTGGATGGAGACGTCTGCTCTGATCGGAGGCCAGAGCTGGAATGACCAACCAAAGTAAAATTATGCAGTAAGTGTTTTGTCAGAGGCATATAGTTATCGAGAACGATATTATGACCCTTGCCTTTGGTTGGTTTAGTTAGTCTGTTCATGGTGCTAAACTGTATCATTTGATTCTTTATATGCCTATATATACTTCATATAAAAGTTGGTATTTGATCCCATATTTATCAAGCTGTAATCTGGATTTCTTGGAGGATGTATTCTAGTGTTATCATTTGCCCAAAGATCAAGAAAACTCATTGTGAAGATCTGACAACACTCGACATCATCAGCAATCCAAAAAATCTTTGAAAAAGTGCGTGTATTTTATCAATATATTCATTTGTGACTTGAAGAACTTTTTGACCATTTCGTTTGCTTGTCCTTGCCTAAATAATAATCTGATGAAGATGAACCTGTTCCGAGTCGGTTTCACTATGCTCAGAGTCTATGATTTTGTTGTTTAACTGTGCGTTCCCCGATGTCCAACTCGTCGTCACTTTGATCAAATGGCTCCTATTTTTATTTAGCATCGCTAATATTTGGTCGGCATTTATGTGGCAGCTTGCCATTGTGTACTTTTACTTGTAGGTAATCATGAAACACAAGTTTGCAAAAAAAAGTGTAACGAAAAAACAAAATGCAATCATTATACTTACCAAAATTGTACTTCATTATTAGTCGTAGGTAGGTTGAACCACAAGCATCTCCATACGCCACGTGTGATGAACGCCTCGACTGGCAATAGACTTTGCTACTCGCTGACTCGGGCAAACCATCGCCTGCAATTTCGTTGCCATTGTATAACCCCTTTTAAAATTGCAACTGGCTACACTGGTAGCTTGGATACTAACCGAAAAATTAAACTGCCATAATATGAAATTAATGTTTCTACCAAGGATATTTATAGTACCAACATGTTAAAGAGATCCCTATATTTATCATTTAGAGAAGATAGACGAGGTGCAGAAGTGATAAGAAAGGACAGAAATTAAAAATTATTTCTGAAATTGGACGTTATACTTAAATTATATATTTAAAAATGAACTTAAAGACTGAAATATTCACAAAGTTATTGTTGAGAAACTAATCGTAAATGTAATTAAAAATTTTTTTTATTATATCAAATATCTTTTTTATATAATTATTCTTTTGATAATGAAATAGGCCTGCAATTATGAAATTAAAATGCAGCTATAATATGGCCAATTAAGATATTTATTGATTGGTCGCCAAAATTGTTTCCAGTTCACTTTGTAGTGATCATTGTTTGGCAGAAGATTCCCCCCAATAAAGTTGTTGTTTAATAAATGTGAATCTAAAGAAAATATTCACAAACATTTATTTTACAAACTGTAATTTTACTGTTTATTAAATATTAAAAGGTTCACATAAATAGAAATTTTCAGCAAAATAAACTCCGGTTTAACGAGCTCCTTCCGTTATTGAATATGTAAGTAGTTAAGTTTACGTCCTCGTTGAGGTATCGAGTAGTTAAACTATATAAGAGACAAGTCGTTGCCGATATAGTGGCAAGTAACGACGCGATGTCTTATTACGTATGTTCATTGAGTTTATTACGGAACCGCCGCTGTGGCTTCTAGATAATAAGACTCTATTTGAGCATGCACTTAGAATCCATTACCGTCTGGTAGCAGTACTTTTACTAACTGTTCAACCAAGGTAAAAGATATTGTGCTCAAACTGTAACAGTTTCCAAGAAGAGTAGCACTTTTACTTTTGCAACTGTTGTGCGAAGAATTCCACGGACACATTCTCATCAAACTGGTTCTTTACAAACATTGGGTAATCAAGTTAATGTAAGAATTACAACGCTTACGTTCAATCATGTAAACTGATGGTTACAAAAAAGGTTAATCCTGGTTGTTCTGCTGTAATAAGGTCTGTTATTCCAAAGGGAATTTCAGTGAGGAAGCTTTTCGTATTTTAGGGGATAGATATTGGCCGGAAGTGGATTAGTAAACGAAATGGCTAAAATGTTTTTCGCAACTAATGGATGCGTTTAACTTTTATTGGATTGCATTGTGGTTTAGGAGCGAGAATTTATCGTTAGAACAACACTTACCGCTATCCGTCAACTGTCAGGCCTTTTAAAAGCTTTAAAGGTATTAAATTTATTAACACTGACCAAATATTTGAGGGTCACGTCGCTGTACTCCCCAATGCACTTCCATCACGAAAAGATAAAGTGGTTCGTTAGAGAATTTTAATTTGTGCAATATATAAACGGTGGTCCGTTTTTTATTGAAGAGTCACCCTTTCAAGGCGTTGCATTTTCCATGTCACTTGTATTACAATTTACGGTTATATACGCTGTTGTTCTTTAATCTCCAATTTGCTTTCCAGCGCACGAGATTAAATTGTTCCTGTGGAAAATTTGAAAGAGTTTGTTAACCTAAAGAAACCGGATATCTGATTTTACTATGCTATTTTGTTTATTTTACGAGAGAAGAAGCTCCGCTCGGAATCTGGTGCATCATCAAATATCTAATTTTGCACTCTTAAGAAAACGAATCCAATATTTATGGAGCTCAATTTCGCAAAGTTCATCCTAGAGCCTCCATAAAAATAAGGTGTAAAATTGCACCGGCGTTATGAATACCGAATAAAATGCTCTTCTCAGATGCACTCTTGCAGTTTAAATTCCACAAACGCCATCGGGCTGCAACATCCACGTGGGGAGTCCTTCGATTTTTATAAGGTTATTTTGCTTGAGTGGTACGTCATTTAAAATTTGCGGGGTTGAGTCTAGACGAAATATATTTCTGGTGTTGCAAGGAATAAAATTTGGGATTCTGTAACTGTGACAAGTTGTTCCTTTATAAAGTTAAAATATTGCTTACTTCTATTTTCGCTGTATATACTGCTTAGAAACTAGGAGCGTAAAAATATTTGTGGCTGGTACTTTTTAGTGTGGCAGTAAATTATTTTTATTATCCTTGATTCTATTGCTTAATTATAGATTCAAGTAAACTAGACGCAATAACAAAGCTTCTGAGCAATGATTCTTCCGAGGTTTATCTAACGCAATTATTTTGCAAATGCATGCTCATACGTGTTAAAAGTTATTTTCGTTTAAAAAGATTTGAAACGTTTCTCGCAGATGAGCGAATGGCATTTAATGCGATAAAACTTAGACTTTTCTCTAGCTTTTTGTTTACACACATCCTGTGGATAGAGAAATTCAAACTCCGGAACAATCTACATTTAGACAGTTGGGAAGGCTCTGATGTTTTCGCCCGGTGCGGCCGGAAGGATATCGGCAGGAGCAACGGCAACGATTGTTCACGCCGGCATGTCGGTTATAGAAATGGAATATCGAAATATGTGATGTATTTCGCTCGGTTACCCCCAGAGAGTTGCCGCGCGTACCAACGATCCTCTCAATTCTGGTAATGCAAATTTCATGTAGTGTTTAGTTATACAATATTCGTTGTCAACATTTCGAGACTTGATACACGCGAAACTTTTCATATACGTATCCGGGAGATCCGGGGAGTATTTGTTTTTAAATCTGTTTTCCTATTTAGGAACGGCTGCATTACCGACCGCTTGGGAGAATGATCCAATAAAAACTACAATCCTCAAGGTGCTTGTTTACAATTCGTCGATCCACTTTCGTCGAAAATTTCCGCTGCACAAATGCATTCCCGGAACGTTTTAGATTGGCTCTTTTAAAAAGGTACTTTGTCGCCCCTTATATTTCGTAACGCCCGACAATTCTATTTTTCCGCAAGAATTTATTCACTGGAGTATGCACACATTCAATTTTAAAGAAATAAGATGATAGAATGGAAGTACCCTGGCTTCTTGTCTAAGTGTGCATAAGAGGATAAATAATTTATAGGATGAGTTGAACAACATTTGGATGCTGTTCATTCAGAGCAGTTTTATTTTGTATTGATATTCTCTCTTGTATAAGGGATTATATTTGAATGAGTTATTTCATGTATTTTTTAAGAAAATATTAAATTAAATATAAAACGGAAATAAACAATATTAAATTGCAGTTAATTGCAATATGAAAAAATCATGTGTTCAGAATCAAATTTTTTTTATAGAATCTCTTTAATATTTAAAGACCCTACAATGTGCTCTATAGGATGAAAAGTGAGTCCTGTCTTATCTAGTGTTTCTGTTATGTTCAAGTTCTGTGTTTGAAGACCTCACTTTAAAGATATATTGCGAAAGGTAAAACAAAGGGAACATCGCTGGTGATCATGCTCATCAAATGGCTTAACATTTTTGGATTCGCTGGAATATCAGTATCCAAACCTGAATTCTAGAGAAGATTTAGTTTAAGTCATCGTACCAAACACCTAGCTCTTAAATTATAAATTAAACCGCAAAGGTTATACCTCTACCCATAAGGCAATAATACCTTACCTTTATTAGAGCTAGGTGTGAAACTTCTTATTGTGGGATTAAAAATTGTTATTAAGAATAGCATACTTCGCTAACATCCAAAGCACCATTATGTATGGACTGCTAGTATGGGGAGCCCCCTTGGGGTTCAAAACTACTACAAAAATGGGCAGTTAAAGTGCTGTGCTTTGTTCACTATTGAGAGAACTGTAGAGATCTTTTTAAAAATACTTAAATACTTGTCTACCTTGAATATGTTCATAGGAACAGCATAACACAAGAAATCGTAAAATTTCGATCCCGTACCGTAGATTGGCAAGGACCTACTGCAAATTATCGGGGTAGTTACCTCTATGATGGTCTGCCAAGTGCCATTACCGATCCGAGTGTCAACGGGATTCGAAGAAAAATGGACGGATTGCGGATCAAAGTGTATTCGATAATACTTGACTGTGTGATATGCTGAATAAAGATGTTATCTTTGAATACCAGTTTTCTTTTTAAACTTACAATTTTTTTGTGAAGTAATGTATCCATACGTTCCAGTCTGGATCTACATATAAGCATTTTAGTTCATAATAGTTCCCTAGTAAAGTAACTGCGTATGAATACTTTCTAAGGTGAAAAGTTATATACGAAAGAGTAATGATATTAAGATTAATTTTAAGGAACATTTGTAGACTATTTTTTTATAAAGCTTTACATTTACAAGGCGCAAAATATTATTCAAAATTAGCCAAAACTGCCCAAATATTTCTTAAACTATGAAAACAAAAATTGATATCAAAGAAAGGCAAGAAACAGTTCTATTGGGAAATGATTTTAAAATAACAGACGGGTTTTAGCAATTATGATTCTACATAAAAATAAATTGAAATTATATAGTGTCAACATAGCAATAGTCGATCGTTAGCAATTTGTTACCATATTCATGTCATTCAAATTTATGACATACGTCCGGTCATTTGAAAATCTATTTTGTGCAAAAACAAGCCACATAGTTGGGTACAATGCATTAACTCAGCCTATTACTCATAAAAATTTAAAAAAAAAAAAAATATTTATGGATATGATTTCTAATTTTTAAAATTAACCCTTGTTCTGATTGTTTAATCAAATTTTGTAATAAAATGACTTCGACATTTCACCAAATTGAATAATTATAGTGTAAAATGTATTATTTTTTTCACTATTAGTCATATAGTGCGGTATTTTTAACTAAGTTTGTAAGGCCACAGAGTTCTTTATCGACGACTTACGAATACTGTCTAAATCTAAATATCATTTTTTAATGAAGGGAATTTTCCGGATGTGGTAATGTCACGATGCACGATTTTATGATGATTCCTAGTAAAAAAAGTTTTGTTTAATATTCGTCATCTTCAAAAGTCAAAAAACAAGTCAACATTACGCTCGAATGAATTTTGAATGCAAGTTGTGCCAGCTGCAGTGCAAGAAGATCTGAGAACATAAAAACTTAAGCAAATAGAGCATTCCCCTGTGAAGAACAAACCACCTTACAAATCCTTTGGCAAAGAAAAATAAATAAATAAATACATCTATAAAAAAATGTTTTCCTGTTTCTATTTCACAGCACTTGCTTCTTGCCGTTTTAAATTTAAGCGGAAACATCTAAAGAATAAATGTCTGCACATATCAGCGCAAAAATGCGCCTTTCCACTCTAATTCCAATGCCTTTTACTTCAGAAATTGCAACAGTAAATTTGAAATGCGTTGCCGGCGAGTAAACAAACAGGCACACAAGACTTCCGAGCTCTCGCATTTGCATTGTTACATACTGAGGACAACACATACAAGAGAGAAGCGACGCGACCTGACAGATGAAGGCACACAAGTTTGTTAGTTTTAGATTTTTAGGGAAGATGTGAAAACAGTCTCCGATGGGATGGGACGTGTAATCGATCTCTGATGTCCCCGAGGAGGCCCCGAATAAGATTTTTCAATGCTTCAGTGACATTTCGTTAGGAAAAAGCGCGGCCTAAGCGGTCTATACATTTTTAACGCTCTACCCTCGCAAATTGAAAAACAAAAAGATACAGCAGAATATCCACTTGCATTTTTTACATCCGGACCTGACGGTCCCATGCGGTCTAAATATATTACATATCTGATTTTTTTATGCCTGTTCTCTTTAGATACGTCGCAAAAGGAAGCTTACCTTAATTATTTGCGGCAGGAATTCTTTTGGGCGCGTATACTTGGGGAGAAACCCTTCAGAACTTAATATTAGATGGGACCTTTAATGCTGGTGTGATGTCTTGCTGAAAGATTCAATATTTTTTCGGTTTGCTTATAAAGTTTCACTTAAATTTAATGTATTTTTGGCGCTACTCACCAATCGCTTTGGTCTAAATTAAAATGAGACAACTTTAGATATGTGGAATGCACATAATTAATTGTGCATTACATTACATGTATTTCAACCTAAAAAAATCATATTCAAACGTACAAAAATACCAATTGAAAAAGAATACCAATATTTTAATAATCAAAACGCCAGCGGCACTGCAATTTTGATTCAAATTAATTTTTAAATAACGAAATATGTTGAAACATATATCCTGAAGCTATATTAAAAATTTAGTACATTTAAAAAATTGCAAATAAAATTAGGTATCTAAACCTGAACACTGATTTAATCTGCTCAAAAATTCCTATATTAACTTTTTTATTTTATTTTTTTAGGTGGGTTTATAATTTCGTTTGAATAATTTGATGCTTAACATGGTAAGGTTAACAACGATTTTTTAAATAAGTTTTTCCCCAAAATTTTAATTATTTTTAATTATAAAAAAATAAAAAACAGCTGTGAACTAAATACAAAGTTACGTGTGAGCGAATTACCATTAGCCCTTGCTGCAAAGATATGTACGTGCGCTTAGGCAATAATTAGTGTTCATTTCTGACGTTTAATTCGCAATTGTGACAACACGTGTAATCTAGGCTGCACGGTGTACACACAGAACCGGCGTTAGAATATGCATTCGTAAACACGAGGGCTGTAATAGCATGATTTACAAGTTCGTTATGTAAGCTTGAAATATACGCGTAAATACGAATGAAAACAGCTGGGCCATACGAACGTACAAGCGGAACAAAACAAACAAGATATGGAAACGGTTTAATTTTCTATCGTCGGGATACTTGATAGTCCGATGCATTGTTGCGGAATGACTGCCCAAATTAGGAGGAAATGCTGTTGTAATTTTTATTTGCTTCGCCCCACCGAATCCCCATGGCGATACTGTAATTTCCACGCGATTGCTGGATCCACTTTTTCCTTTCCCATTATTTTCTGCCATTATACAGTCGGTGATATCCCATTTTTAGAATTTCTGTATGTGTATATAAAACACGAATTATAATTAAGAAAAATATACTAAGTATAATCCATCTGTATGATATAAAGCACTCAGACATTTGAAGTAATACTTTAAAGCTACTAAGAAGGTCTTTAAAATGTTACGCAGTTAAAACATTTATAGATGACTGCCATAAAAGTATGAGGATTTCTGGTTTATATTTTCGTAGTCCTGCAAAACAAAATAAAACAATGACTCTTTGTTTATTCGGTACTATTGTACTTTATTCGATCGACAATACTCATTATTGCTTTCCGATTTATTATTTATACGCCAGTTAACCGGAACGGATTCTAAATTACGTGTACAAATTTGTGGATTTATTACTTAAATATTATTATGTTGTCATTACGAACAACGTAAATACAGGGAGAGCTTTGCATTGAGTATTTTGATATATTTTTGTATTGATTTGAAGAAACGTCATCGTATCTTATTAATTTTTGTAGGCTAGAATTAGTAATTAAATTAATTAGGTTTACCCAAAATTTATAAATTTTTTAGTTAATAAATAAACTGAACTAAAAAATTGATAGTTATTGCTAAAAATAAGGTGATAGTTGCTTAAGAAAACGTTATATCTGCTAAGTTACTTATCCTTAGTGATTAAAGGCTTTTTGTCTTCCAAACAAAATATATTGTTAGACTTCATTTTCTTGTAAATTACTCCACTATAATTGAACATTATTTTGTTTGACTATTTCTATATACCTTAGAGCCTTTTGGACTTAACTGACTTTTTTTTGTATCGTTAGTTCACAGAATTTGCCTGCTTGCCACGTCTGAAAAGTTTATTTGCTTCTTTTTTGAACGCATTTGTCTATGTTTTCAGAATTGCATATCTACGTACAAACCCAGTTTTTCTATGAAAAACTTTTAATTTTTTCTTTCTTTGTACTTTCTTTGGAACAACTTCTCGTTTTCCTATATTTTATAACCAATTTATACGACAAATGTAAAATAAATTCGAATGACCTTGTCCGAGAGTGAAATGGAGGTTTCTTAATGGTGTTTGGAGAGGTACCACGTATAGTAATTCTCTTCTGACTGATATTGTGATAGAGATTTAAATACCTCAATACTCTTTCATTTTCAAGATTTTTGACATTAATTTCGAATTTGCTTAAAATAAATAATTATCCCGAACCGATTCGCCTTGCCCCGAAACTCTCAAAGGACCTCCAGCGGAGAAGGAATTTCCTTTTCTTGACTGCCGAAATTTGTTTCAATTAGAGATTCTTTATACTCTTCCTCAGTACCTCGTTTTCTTCGCACCCTGTGGGGGCTTTTCAGAGTAGACAGTCTTCACCTTTGCGACTTTTTACTGCCTTTGCAAGGCGGCAAATTTACCTTCTCAGTACTTGGAGGTTTTGCCTGTTTGTTTTTGTTGAA
>JAUIMW010002318.1:0-10919 GCA_033557785.1 Enochrus cinctus | reverse complement strand
GGTTGTTCATTTTTTTATGTTTACTAAACTAATAAGAAGAGAGACACCTGGAGGACATTCCATGTGTATTCAAGTATGAAATTAAATCTCCTCCAACTATCCTCTTCTTATTGGATGGGTATACTTGGGAAAATTAAGAGTGTTTTCAACGTTTCTTTCAAATATAATAAGAAGGGGACTTGGGAGACAAGAAAAGTCTTCTTTAATAATCAATTAATATTCCTATATTAAAAAGAAGTAACAGAAAAAGAGATAAAAGAAGGACCACTAAGGTACCTGGGAAACATGAAATATCCTTCAAGTGCACTGTCATTTCCAACATCTTAAATGATTGAGAATATTATTTTTTTAATATCTTACTCTAAATCAATGTCTTAAATTCTTAACAAATAGTACCTGGAGGACGTTCCATATCTCCCTATATATCCCTATATTAAAATAAAGTAAAAAATAATATAAAAGAAGGATCACCATGGGATCTGGGGGACATTGAATGTCCTCCAGGTACATTGCTATCTACGTACTCGCAACTGATGTCTTAAATTCTTAACAATCTTTCTTTTATTTAGATGTTATCAATCAACATAAAGAATGTAAGAAACTGAGTACCTGGAGAACATTCCATGTCATTACAGAAAGAAGAAACTTGGAATGTCCTTCAAGTGTACTGTCTTCTATTTACTTTTATCTTGTTTTTAATTCCTTTCTGAGAGACATGAAGGTCCTCCAGGTACACTGACATATTCATATTTCTAATTAATATTTTTTACTATTTTGCTCTAAGAGAATATGGAATTCCTCCAGGTATTTACCATATTTTTATATAGGAATTTTAACTTCTTTAACTTTTTCAACGATAGCAGAAAGACATAGGGAACATGGAATGTCCTCCAGGTATTCTGCAAACTACGTTTTTCTATTTTTTTAAATATAGTATAATATATAATTTTAAACTTTGAGAAATGAAGATAGTTATTAGGATATTTGGATAAAATTAGAAGTACGTAGATAGCAGTACACCTGGAGGACATTCCATGTCCTCCGGTCTTTCTTTTATTGTTAAAATCTAGTAAACACTTCGATGTTATACAAGAATAAAAAATAAGGTAAAAGAAGAATCACCATGGAATGCTCTCCGGGTGTACTGCTCTCTACTTACTCCTAATTTTGTCCAAATATCCTGATAACTATCTTCATTTCTCAAAGTTTAATATTATATATTATAGTATTAATTTAAAAAAATAGAAAAGCGTAATTTTCAGTACACCTGGAGGACATTCCATGTCTCCCAGACCCTCTGGTGGTTTTTCTTTTATTGTTAAGATCTAGTAAACATTCCGATGTTGGACAAGAGCAAAAAACAAGGTAAAAGAAGGATCACCAGGGGGTTTGGGGGACATGAAATGTCCCCCAGGTGCATTACTATTTACTTACTCTTAATTGTTGCTTTAGAAACTTGATAACCCCTTATTTATTAATATTTTACCAATCAAAAATGAAGTAAATAGTAAACAGAATACCTGGATGACATTCCATGTCCCCCAGACCCACTGGTGGCCCTTCTTTTATTGATATCTACGTACTCGTAGTTGATGTCTTAAATTTTTAACAATTCTTCTGTTATTTAAATGTGATCAATCAACAGAAAGAACATAAGAAACTGAATACCTGGAAGACATTCCATGTCCCCCAGACCTCCTGGCGCTCTTTCTCTTTTGTTATTAGAAATGCAAACAACATTGTTAAATTGTAATTGAGTTAAATACAAGACAAATAAGGTTATTCTGGGATCTGGAGCATATGGAATGTCCTCCAAGTATCTTATTATCTACATAGTTCTTCATAATTAAAATCGTGATAACTCACACTATATGTTAGTGGGATGGAATGTCCCCCAGGTACATTGCTATCTACTTACTCTTAATTGTTGCTTTAGAAACTCTTGCTTTATCTATGTTGTACCAATCAAAAGGAAGTAGATACCAAGCCAAGTACCTGGAGGACATTCCAGACTCTCTGCTGGTTCTTCTTTAATTTTTGAAGATCAGTAAACATCCCTACATTGCAAAAGAAAAGGAATACCAGGGGGTCTGGGGGACATGGAATGTCCTCCAGGTACTCGGCTTTCTACGTACTTCTAATTTTGTCCAAATATCCCGATAACTATTATCGTTCCTCTAAGTTTAATCAACTTAATAAAAGAGCGTAGTTTGAAGAATACCTGGAGGACATTCCATGTACCCCAGACCCTCTGGTGGTTTTTCTTTCATTGTTGAGATTAAGTAAACATTCAGATGTTATGCAAGAGCAAAAAACAAGGTAAAAGAAGGATCACCAGGACATGGAATGTCCTCTAGATACGCTGCTCTCTACGTACTTCTAATTTTGTCCAAATATCCTGATAACTATCTTCATTTTTCAAAGTTTAAAATTATATATTATATTAATAAAAATAGAAAAGCGTAGTTTGCAGAGTACCTGGAGGACATTCCATGTCCCCCAGACCCCTGGTGGCCTTTCTTTTATTGTTAAGATCTAGTAAACATTCAGATGTTATACAAGAGCAAAAAACAAAGTAAAAGAAGGATCATCAGGGGGTTTGTGAGATTTTAAAACGTAGGGATGTTAACTAAATTTTACAATAAAAGAAGTATACCAGGGGGTCTGGGAAATATAGAATGTCCTCCAGGTATTCTGCTTTATACATTATTCTAATTGACAAAATTAAATGATGTAAAGGAAGAATATAATCGCGATTTTTAAATACAGGTTAGAATAACATAGATAACGGTGCACCTGGAGGACATTCCATGTCCCCCAGCCCTTCTGGTGGCCTTTCTTTTGTTATTTTTATTATTTTAAAGCGTAGGGATGTTTACTAATTTTAACAATAAAAGAAGTAGCACCAGAGGGTCCATGTCCTCCAGGTGTACCGTTATCTATGATATTCTAAGCTGTATTGAAAAATCGCGATTATATTCGCTCTTTGCATCATTTAATTGCGTCAATTAGAATAATGTGTATAGCAGAGTACCTGGAGGACATTTCATGTCCCCCAGACACCCTGGTATCACTTCTTTTATTGTTAAAATCAGTAAACATCTCTATATTGCAAAAGAGTAAAAAATAACATAAAAGATGGAACACAGGAGGGGGGGGGCTGGGGGACATGGAATGCGCTCCAGTTGCAAACAAGAGATAACGAGAGTATGCCGTGGAGATAATATAATGTTGGATGCATTTATGAACTTGGCGTTTCTTACATGACAGTTTGGTGAAAAGGTAATTCCATAAAGTCAAAAATCTTTTTTATCAATTAGTCAATTATATCCTTCCTATTATAAAAAAAAAACAGCAAACATCTATTTATTGAAATAGAATAAGAAATAATAAACAAGAAACTATTAGGAAGTCTGGTAAACATTGAATGCTCTCCGGATGCACTGTCGTTACCAACTGTTGATATTTGAAAACCTTAACGATTCTTTATTTATTTAATCTTTATCAAAAATTGGAAAACTAAGCTCTTGGAGGACATTCCAGATTCTCTGGTTGTCTTCTTTATTGTTGTTTAGTCTGTTCCAAAACAAAGATATTTACTGATTTTTTGTAAGACATTTGGAGGACATTCCATGTATATTCAAGTATTATTTTGATGTTGAATCAAAGTTTAATGCTACGTGAAACAGACCACAGACATGAAATGTCCTCCAACTATCCTTTTCTTATTGGTTGGTTATATTTGGAAAAATAAAGAGTGTTATCAACGTATCTATCAAATATAATTAGAAGGGGGTCTGGAAGACAAGGAAAGTCTTCTGGATACATTGCTATCAATACACTCGTAATTGTGTATATCTAAGGGATTATGCAATTTTTCCAGGTACTCAATTTCTTATATTCTTTCTATTGATTGATCAAATTTAAATAACAGAAAAGTTATTAAGAATTGAAGATAATAATTAAGAGTACATAAGTAGTATTATACCTGAAGGACATTCCATGTCCCCCAGACTCCCTGACTCCCTTCTTCTTTTATGTCATTTTTTTCCATATTCTTATGTAGGAATCTTTTAACGATAACAGAAAGGCATGGGGGACATGGAATGTCTTTCAGGTGCACTGCCATCAACGTACTTATGATTGATATTTAAAAATATCTATTATGTAAGAGAATTAAAGAAGTGTAGGTAAGAGTATACTCTGACAGCAGTGCACCTGGAGGACATTCCATGTTCCAAAGACCCTTCGTTTACCTTGTTTTATGCTCTTGTATAACATCGGAATGTTTACTAGATTTTAATAATAAAAGAAAGACCACCAGGGAGCCTGGGGGACATGGAATGTCCTCCAGGTATTCTGCAAACTACGCTTTTCTATTTTTTTAATTATAATATATAATTTTAAACTCTGAGAAATGAAAATAGTTATCGGGATATTTGGACAAAATTAGGAGTACGTAGATAGCAGTACACCTGGAAGACATTCCATGTCCTCCAGATCCCCTGGTGATCCTTCTTTTACCTTGTTTTTTGCTCTTGTACAACATAGGAACGTTTACTAGATTTTAACAATAAAAGACAGACCACCAGGGGGACATGGAATGTCCTTCAGGTACATTGCTATCTACGTACTCATAATTGATGTTTTAAATTCTTAACAACCCTTCTGTTACTTAAATGTGATCAATCAACAGAAAGAACGTAAGAAACTGAATACCTGGAGGACATTCCATGTCCCCCTGGAGGTCGTTTTTTTATTGTTGAAATCTAGTAAACATCCCGATGTTGTACAAGAGCAAAAACTAAGGTAAAAGAAGGATCACCAGGAGGTTTAGGGGAATGTCCTCCAGGTGTACTGCTATCTATGTACTCCTAATTTTCTATCTTCATTTCTTTAAGTTTAATCAACTTAATAAAAGAGCGTAGTTTGTAGAGTACCTGGAGGACGTTTCATGTCCCCTAAATCCACTGGTGGCCTTTCTTTTATTTTGAAAAATCAGTAAACATATTTTTCTTGAAGTTGAATAAAAACAACATGAAAGAAGTACACTAGAGGGTCTAGGGGACATGGAATGTCCTCAGGTGCGTTGTTATCTACATACTCGTAATGAGCGTCTTAAATTCTTAAAAATCTTTTTGTTATTTAGATTGAATCAATCAACATAAATAATGTAAGAAACCTTAGAGCAAAATAGTAAAACAATATTAATTAGAAATATGTATATGTCAGTGTACCTGGAGGACCTTCACGCTTCTCGAACCCTTTGATGGATTTTATTTTGCGTCGTTTTTTATTATGCTGTTGTAAAAAGATTTTAAATGATTTGTAACAATAAAGAAACAAATTAAAAACAAGATTTTTAAAATATTCATTGGAACTAAATAGACAGTAGCGTACTTGGAAGAGACCCCAGGCTCTTAGAGGGTTTTCTTTTATTGTTAATAATCAGTTAACATCTTTTTTATATAAAAGCATAAGAATAATGTACAAGTGGAAACATTAGGGGGTCTAGGAGGTATGGAATGTTCTCCAGGTACTACTACCAGCTGTCTACGATCTTCTTATAGATTAGTACGTGTTGTCAGCATTTACAAATATAAATTAGGAGTAGATAGAAGACAGTGCACTTGGAGGACATTCTATGTTTCTTCTTTCTGTAATTTTATAATGGAATGTTCTCTAGGTCGTGTACGTGTACGTGAGTACGTAGACAGCAATGTATCTGAATGACGTTCTTTTATGTTATTTTTTACTATATTTTAATATAGAGTCTTTCAACAATATCAGGAGGACTACCAGGGGGTTTAGGGGACATGGAATGTCCTCCAGGCACTCAGTTTTTTACGTTTTTTCTATTGATTGATCAGATTTAAATAACATAAGGGTTGTTGAGAATTTAAGACATCAATTACGAGTACGTAGATAGCAATGTACCTGAAGGACATTCCATGTCCCCAAGATCCCCTGGTGGTCATCTTGTTTTTGCTGAAAAACAGTTATCATCCCTATATTAGAATATAGTAAATAATGATACAAAAGAAGAACCACTAGCGAGCCTGGGAGACTTGGAATGTCCTCCAGGTACCCAATTTCTTACATTCTTTACGTCGATTGATTAAATCTAAATAACAAAAAGATTTTTAAGAATTTAAGACGCTAATTATGAGTACGTAAACAACAATGTACCTGGAGGACATTCCCTGTCTCCCAGACCCGTTGGTGGTTCTTTACTATATTCTAATATAGGGATGATAACTGTTTTTCAACAAAAACAGAAGAACCACCAAGGGGGTCTGGGGGACATGGAATGTCCTCCAGGTACATTACTATCTACGTACTCGTAATTAGTGTCTTAAATTCTTAACAATCTTTCTGTTATTTAGATTTAATCAATCGATATAAAGAATGTAAAAAACATTCTATGTCCCCCAGATCCTCAGGTGGTCCTTTTGTTATCGTTAAAAAACTGTTAATTTCCCTATATTAGAATATAGTAAAATACAACATAAAAGAAGGACCACCAGGGGACATGGAATGTCCTCCAGGTACTCAGTTCCTTACATTCTTTCTGATTGATCAAATTTAAATAAGGGTCGTTAAGAATTTAAGACATAAATTACGAGTACATATATTACAATGTACCTGGAGACATTCCATATCTTCCAGACCTCTTGATGGACTTTCTCTTTTGTTATTAGAAATGCAAACAACATTGTCAAATTGTAATCAAGTTAAATACAATACAAAAGAAGTCATTCTAGGTTCTGTAGAATAAGGAATGTCCTCCAGGTACCTTATTATCTACATAGTTTTTACTCATAATTTAAATCGTGATAACTCACACTATATGTCTATATTCGACCTGTCAAGAGAGTTGTAGATAGTAGGGTACCTGGAACATATTTCACATCCCTCAAACTCTCTGGTACTCTCCTTTTGTATTGATTCAAAATTTATGTTAGTTTTAAGTGGGATGTAATGTCCCCCAGGTGATATCTACTTACTCTTAATTGTTGCTTTAGAAACTTGATAAACTTTTATTTATTTATATTTTACCAATTAAAACGACATAAATAGTAAGCTGAAGACGCCGAGTACCTGAAGGACATTCTATGTCCTCCAGACCCACAGGTGGTCCTTCTTGTATTGTTGAAGATCAGTAAACACCCCTACATTGCAAAAGAGTAAAAAACAACATAAAAGAAAGAACACTAAGGGGTCTGGGGGACACAGAATGTCCTCCAGGTACTCAGTTTCTTACAATATGTTGATTGATTAAATCTAAATAACAAAAAGATTGTTAAGAATTTAAGACGTTAATTACGAGTACGTAGATAGCAATAATTGTTTTACTATATTTTAATATAGAGTCTTTTAACAATAATAGGAGGACTACCAGGGGGTCTGGGGGACATTGAATGTCCTCCAGGTACATTGCTATCTACGTACTTGTAGCTGAAGTCTTGCAAAATTGGCATCTGCATTGTATTGCATGAGAGTCAATTAATTTTTTTTCAGATGGTCTATGTGATCAATTCAGCTTAGTGTTTCAGAGACAATTATTGATTTTGTACTATTTCATTTGTTTTGGTGTAGAAAGTTAGTATTTGTGTTTTTTTTGTGTTTTGTGGCATTAAACCATTCTTTTGCTTTCTCCAAGATATGAAGTGTAGTCTGGGACAATTCATTAAAGTTCTTGCTTGTATTAATGAAGAAAGTATCATCAACAAAGAGACAGACTGATCTAGAACTTGCATAACTCAGCAGATCATTCACATAGATGACAAACAGAATGGAATCCAGCATAGAACCCTGAGGAACTCCTTGCATTATATTTTTACAAGTAGACTTGTAACATCAATATACCTGTTGGTTTCGATCTTCCAGATAGGACTGTAACATTTTTGCTTTTCTTCCCAAAATACCATAGCATCTCGTTTTGTTGACCAATGTCTTGTGATCCACTGAGTTAAATGCCGTACTCAACTTACAAAATGCTATCTGGGGATATTCTTGGTTGTCAAAAGCCTGCAAGATATTTATAGATAAATAGAAGAAGAAGATAATTAAGAAAATCATAAATGCCTAAACCGACTAACTAAGTTTTTCATTGAGGTGTGTGAACCAACAAATTCAGCAAGGAGTTCCCCAGGGTTCGATTTTGGGTCCCCTGTTTTTTGTTGTTTACGTGAATAATCTACCAACTGCTTGTCGGAGTCGAATTGTGTTGTACGCAGATGACACCTCAGTTTCCATTCTTGCTCATGGTGTTGTCTTCTAGAGCAATTTAGTGATCAGATAGAAATTACTTTATTCATAATGAAATACTTATTCTGCCATGCCTTTTCATTATGGAGTCTATACTATTTTGGCTTAAGAAGGTGTTTAGTTGGTAAAATAACTTTCTTTAGAATGTTGATGATCACTTTCTTATACAAGTTGGTAATGTTTAACTATTTTTTTTTGTGTACTGCTGCCTATGTACTTGTAATTAGCGTCTTAAACAACCCTTCTGTTATTTAAATCTGATCAATCAATGGAATGTCCTCCAGGTGCACCGTTATTTATTTTATTCTAAGCTGTATTTAAAAATCGTGTTAATATTCTCCATTTGTCACGTTTCATTTCGTCAGTTTGAATAATATATAAAGCAGATACTGGTATCAAATAATAAAAAAAGAATTTTATATTTATTTCTCCCTGAAGATGATCACGACGTTGATCGAAACCTTGGGAGTTATTTTTGATTTTCTTGGTAGGTATTTAATTGAAGTCAATTTTGTTCTTATTGATAAACCTAAGGAGTCTCTATCAATAAAAAAAAATAGAAAAATGAAGAAGAGTGTTATTTTATGAAAATACATGAAAATCAAATGGTCATTTGTTTAGAATGAACACAGGCCATTAAAGTAGAGCAACAAATGTAAATGACAAAGGCGTGCACCGTCGGACAAATGGGGGATAATTGGATGGATAATTATTTAAATTATGTACGAGTTGGTTCCGATTTCCAGTAGGCTGGAGTCGAGCAACGGCGGCGGATGGCCAGTACGTTTTAACCCAAAGCTTTTGCACTCCAACTAAGAGATGAAACAATCGGCAATGGGCGCCAAATGACTAGTAACTTCTGGTCCGATGCACATCCAATTATTCGGGGATAATTGGAACGGGTGAACCGACGACTCCCGGTTTGGACAATACTACCGAGTAGTTCTAGGCGTTGGATACCCTACACTACCCTGTCCCCATCCACACACAACACACACACAGCCATACACCTTTCTCTAATTGATTGTGTTAGTGCGGGCACCACTCTCTGCAACCCCTGTTGTTATTCATCAAAGCGACGTGTGCAGTGACTAATGATCCACCCTAAGGGCAATGCTCCAAGCCAGACTTACACCACAGGAATTATTGAGCACCTATAAACTTTGTTTATGGGATGCGTATCTGAAAAGGCCTGCGAGCGCTTAGGGGAGGAAGGGACCACTCATAAATTATATTGCAATAAAGGCAGAATACTCAAGTACCCCCCATAAAATACACAACTCCCCTTCCAATAAACTATTTAAAAACCAAAGCTTCTTTGCTCCTCTTTAATACCAAATGGATGTTTGACCAATTGCACCACTAACATTAATTAAATTAAAAAGAACCAACCAAAAAATAAAATAAAAACAATAATAATAAAAAAACACGTACGGGTCATAAAAGCATAAGAGAGGAGTGCATGGAACGGCCCATAAAAACAGTTTTAATAACCCAATAACTAAGAAAAACGTATCTTTTCTGGAAGACCACCAGCAAAAAATTGTTCATTCCGGGCGGTAAAAATAAACACAATCTTAACGTCATTTATAACATCAATTATCAGTTACGGTGGAGAGCACCATAAAAGAGCGCGTTAAAGCTCCGGCGCGAGTGAAAAACTTAACGAAAAACATCTTACAGCCCATTAAACCCGGTCTACAAGTAATAAAAATCCTAAAAGTGAACGAATAAATAATACTGCAAAAAAACGGGCATTATTCTGGTATGCAGCGAGGGTAGTCACCCTCGTTTTCTGTCAAGCTGCATGAAGGAACATCGGCAGCTTTTGTCGGAATCTCGGCCGTAAAGCCGCAAACTCTCCGTTTACAATGGAAGAAAAAAAACTATTAAAGGTGGAGGAATTACCTAATAAATTTTAATGGCGTTTGTAAGGACCCAATTAGTTGATTTTGCGAATTACCAGGCGATTTAAAGCTGACCCGCTTCCGGAAGTTTCCTTAAAGATATTACTTGCGGAAACTACTTCCTTTCTAATTACGGTTAAACCAGAATTTTCATGCCAACTGCACATATTATCAAACTTTTCCTAGTCGAACATTTCTGCGCCCAGGGACTGATTCATTTTCTTTTTATTACATTTTGAGAACAGAAAAATTATGATTTATTTATTTCACTAATTTTACTACTACTAATTTTTTAAAGCTGTTTTTATGGTGTAATCGACTTGAACTGTTTTGTCTTAAGCACTATCCAAAAAGTTAGAAACCATTCTCTCTAATAACTTCTTGGGACCTTTAATAGGTGAAAGGGACTTACGAGGACTTGACCCGAGTAACGAACCTGCAAAGACGAGATAGGCAACACTTTATACAAATGTTTGTAAAGGTGGGGGACCACCGGTGTGCTTACAATGTAAATTTCATCTCTAAAGTCAAAATACTCTATCAAAACAATTTTAATATATTAAGTTGAGTAAAAAGTAATTTTGTATTTTTAGGTAAAATTCAAAGACGAAATTCTTATAATAATAATTTGTATTTCTAAATGATATAGGCACCATTCTGATTATCTTTTGCCATTTCTCGAGCAATTTCAAAATGCCATCCTTATATCTTATATATGTATGTGTATATATATATATATAT
>JAUIMW010002317.1:0-10919 GCA_033557785.1 Enochrus cinctus | reverse complement strand
GGTCTCTTCAATTCACTTATGTACGAACTAAAAGATTCAGCTGTGTATTTCACGGATGACTCAAAAACTGCCTCTGGTGTTGGATGTGCATTGTACAATGTAGAGAAAAAACTAGAGAGAGGATTTAAATTGAATAAACTTGCATCGATTTTTACTGCTGAAACTGTTGCTATTCTGGAGGTCCTCAAAGTAGTTGAATGCTATGAAGAACGATTCATTGTTTTTATGTCCGATAGTCAGAGTGTATTGGACAGATTATCTAGTGGATACTCTTTCTTTAACACCAATCCGATTATGAGAAAGATTCTTAACCAAGTTGCAAAATTGATGATTATGTTCTACTGGGTGAAAGCACATGTTAAAATAGCACCAAACTCCTATAGTGAACATGTGACACAGTATGCATTGATACATCCCCACATATTCAAGACACACTTGGTCAACAGATATTTACACCAACAGGCTCCTTGTGTCAACAATATCTAGGCTCAAATTCAGACATGGGCAATTCCCTGCACGTCTTCGCAGAATAAATATAGTAGAATCCACAAACTGCACTTGTAGTGATGAAATTGCAGATCTAAGTCATATTTTTTTCGGTTGTCGATACCATAGTGCAAGCACTGACCTATTACTGACCGACTTAATGAAACTGAATGTACAATTACCAGTAATATAGAATCCTTGCTTTCAAGTAACAACGTTCTGATTTATAATGAAATAGTAATTTACCTGAAGTCTATTAAAATGTATATATGATGACACTCCCTTTGTATTCTCTTGTGTCTGCCCACCTACTGACCGTGATCTCTGTCTTTGTTTGTCTCATGTAAGCCTCCAAGATGGGTCCCTTGGAGTGAAGAGAGTGTCTCTGTTTTTCCTCCATATAATTTGATTAAAAAAAAATTTGAGGTCGCATGGACCAAGATGGACAAAGACTGGTGGTATACCGTTGGACCCAGCGCCCTTTTTTACGAGAATCAGTTACCGATTGTAATTTAATTGAAATATAATAAAAAGTTCCAAAATAATGTAAAAACATATCACAAATGCCTTTGGTATCGGCAGCTATTGCAGAGTTAAAATACGTTATGGCAAGATATTTCTGTTTTTTTCTAGACGACACGTATGACCAAAAAGCTTTTGAGTTGACAGTAATATTATTTTGAACGGTTTCGATCCATTCTCGATAGTATTTATGAATTACAAACTTGTGTATTTTTTTTATGTGATTTATCCAAAAAAAACTGTTTTTTATCGAACCTCAGAAAGTAAATCATTCATATTGGTATAGATTATACATATATAGTATCAGGTGTCTCTGCCTTTAGCCTTACACCTCCAGTCCATTATTCCTGCCACTCGCATATCCACTTCTACTTCACTCCTTCATCTAGTCCTTGGTCTAACCTTCCTCCTTCTTCCACCAATTGTACTCCATAAAACATCCTTAGGCACTCTTGCGTTGTCCATCCTTTCCACATGTCCCAACCAGCGCAGTCTCTGTATTCTGATTATTCGTATGTCTGTCTGTCCATATAACTCTCTTAACTTCCTGTTATTTATTTGCATCCATAAGTCTCCCACCATTTTCCCTGTATATATCTTTCTCAGGACCTTCCTCTCGAACACCTTTTATTCAGCGTCCATATCTCACAAGCATATGTAACTATTGGTCTACTACTACACCGTCGTGCATAAACTTACCTTTGCTCTTTCTGAAATACTTCTGCTTGTCAGTATATTGTTGAGCTCTCCTACACACTTGTTTCCAGCCATTATTCTAGCCTGAATCTCCACCTCCACACCCGAAGTCCTCAAAGAATCTTCCCCTCACGAAAACCTCATTAGACCAATCCATGAATTTTGTTTTCTTCTCATTTATCAACAATCCCATTTCTCTCGCAGCCTTCCCCAATCTTGAGGTCACCCTTGCTAATTCCTCTCTACTCCTCGCCAATATCACAAGATCATCTGCAAATGCAAGGCACTGATGTCTTTTGCGATATAGTATTCCTGTTCTGTTGATATTTGCGTCTCGTATGGCCTTTTCTAGTGCCAAATTGAAGAGGCTGGCCGACAATGGGTCTCCTTGTCTTACTCCTTCCTAATTTTTTCTGATATTGCGTCCCTGACTCTGATCACAGTTCTTGTATTCCGTAGGGTGATCTTTATAATCCTTGATAGCTTTCTCTCATGTTAAATGACTATTCAAAAATGTTAATTAAATTTCTAATTACAGTCTAGTTCTGAAATATAATAGAATTTAAAATAACTTAAAAGAGAGATCAAAGAGTGATCTGTCTTTTTTGGCAGTCGAAAATCACAATGACACTTAATAAATACATACTATTTGCAATCAAAAATAATAAGAGGACATTCCATGCTACCCAGACTCTCTGGCTGTCCCTTTTACGTTGTATTTAATTTTGTTTTCTTCGTTCTTCTTTTATAGATTTAACTTAAATGTTTATCGAGTGTTACATTAATTTTTAATTGTCAATAAAGGGTAGAAATGTACAAAATCTAAAATCTTTTTCAATTTGAAACAATACAAGAGAGGGAATATCAGGGCGGCGTTGAGAAACTTGGAGTGTTCTCTTACGTTCTTATATTTTTTATCGTTAACGAGATTTTACCGTGATTTTTCAAAATTTTCAACTGACAATCAGAAGTAGTAGGCCTAAGTACCTGGAAAACATTCCATGCCTTCCAGGCTCCCCTGGTTGTCCCTTTTACGTTGTATTTAATTCTGTTTCTTTCGTTTTTTGTAATAGATCAAACTTAAATATTTACTGAATGTTATGGTGATTTTCGACCGTCATTAATAAATATGTAGTGAGCCAGATATAGACAATGAGAAGTACGTATTAAACCTGTTTCCTGGAGGACATTCCATGTCCCCCAGACCCCCTGGTGACCCTTTTTTACGTTGATTTTCTTTTTCTTTGGCAGATCAAACTTAAGTATTTACTGAACGTTATCGTGATTTTTGATTGTCAATAAGAAGTATGCAATGAGACATACTATGTACCTCAAACTCCCTGGTAACCCTTTTTGAGTTTTATTTAATTCTGTTACTTTTCATAATGTTAATTATATTTCTAATAACATTCAAGTTCTGGAATAGAATTTGAAACCATTTAAAAGAAGAATCACAAGGTATGTTATTCTCTTAATTCTGTTACTCTTTTACGTTGTTTCAAATTATATTTCAGAACTAGAATGTTATTAGAAATATAATTAACATACTCAAACTTTAACAGAATTAAAGGCAACATAAAAAGGGCCACCTGAGGGTCCTCCAGGTACCGGATTTTCTATGTATTCTTTATCAACCATCAAAAATCATAATAACACTTGTTTTGAAAGAATTGAAGTTCTAGTAATATTCTGACCTTTAAATAAAATTTAAAACGATATCGAAGATGGTCTGGAATATCCTCCAGGTATTCTTTAACCTATTTTTTTATAGATTGTATATATATAATCATGAACTCTTTTACTCTTTCGGTGTAATAAATATAAATAGTAAAATTAATTATGTTTTGAGTGTTATAAAGATCTTTGATTGTGAATCACTTGCAGTTCTTCTGGTGGTTCTTTTTTATTGAAATATTCTGCAACCTACGTTCTTCTTTTATAAATTAAAATTAAATATTTACTGAGAGTTATCGTGATTTTTGCTGCATAGAAAACACAACAACTGGAGGACACTTCACGCCCTTCAGACATCCTTGGTTGTCAATTTGTACAATTGTCAATAAAAACTAGTATAAAATGGTCGCCTTGACATTTTAAATTTTTCATAAAGTGTATAATTGTCAATAAAGACTAAACAATGCAGATAATCTGGAGCAAATGTCCCCCTGGTGATTCTTTTTGCGTTGTATTAAATTCTGTTATCATCGTCCTTCTTTAATAGAATATAGTGATTTATAGCCAGAGTCTAATTAAGTGTTAACGTGATTTTTGACTGACAATGAGAAATGTATTTGCTCCCTTCGTTCTTCTTTTATAAATTTAACTTAAAAGCAGAAATGTACAAAATCTGAAATCTGGTGGACATTTCAATTTAAAAAAATATAAGAGAAGAACTCTGGGAAACTTGGGATATTCTCCTAGTGTTCTGAAACCTACGTCCATTTTTATAGATTAAATTAAATATTTTTTTGCAGTTCTTCTTTTATAGATTAAAATTTGATTTTTTGTTGACAATAAGAAGTACATAGAGAGGAGAGCAGATGAAAGACATTTCATGTTCCCCAGTCTCCCTGGTGGTCCTTTTTACGTTGTATTGGATTCTGCTACCTTCCTTCTTTTTTGAGAGAGACTACTTAAATATTGTGAATTTTAATCGTCAATAAAAAGTAGACTTTTAATAAAGATTATTAATGCAGAGAATTTTGAATCTGAGTATACATTTACTGAGTGTTACAGTGAATTATATTTGTTAATGAAGAATAGAATTGTCAATAAAGAGTAAAAAACCCCCCCCCCCAGGCCCTGGGCCTTTTTACTTTGTATTTAATTCTGTTTCCTTCATTTTTCTTTGACAGATCGAACTTAAGTATTTACTGAACGTTATCGCGATTTTCGACTGTCAATAAGAAGTATGTAATGAGCCTGATGAGATATACTGTGTACTTCAAACTCCCTGGTAACCCTTTTTGAGTTTTATTTAATTCTCTTACTTTAGAAAATGTTAATTGTATTTCTAATAACATTCAAGTTCTGGAATAGAATTTGAAACTAAAAGAAGAATCACAAGGTATGTTATTCTGTAAATTACGATAGATTGAAATTAAAAGTATTGAATGTCAAAAAGTACTGAAATTGAGCCTGGCACCTGGAGGACATTCCATGTCCTCCAGACCCCCTGGTGACGCTTTCTGCCTTGTATTTAATTATGTTACTTTTGTTCTTCTTTGATAGAGAATACTCAAATATTTACTGAGTGTTCGTGTCCCACCAGATATTTTGCTACGTTCTTGTTTGATACATAGGTCCTGTTTACGTTATCTTTAATCCTGCTACTATTTTATGTTGTTTTAAAATCTATGTCAGAACTAGAATATTATTAGAAATATAATTAATATTCTCAAACTATAACAGAATTAAAGGCAACATAAAAAGGTAATCTGTTTGATAGATTAAAATTAAATGTGGTTTTTGAGTGAAAGAATTGAATTTCTAGTAATATTCTGACTCTTAAATAAAATTTAAAACGATATCAAAGACCCGAGGAATCAAGGTTTTTGATTTGTTAATCACCAGTACTTTCAGTTCTTCTTTTGTAAATTAAAATTAAATATTTGCTATTTTTGGCTCAATAAGAAGTACATAGAAAACGTGCTAGCTGGAGGACATATTCTTTGATAGAGTATATTTAAATATTTAGTTAGTGAATTTTAATTGTCAAGAAAAGTAGAGTAATAAAGAGTATAGATGCAAATGATCTGGAATTGTGTATAATTGTCAATAAAAAGTAAAAATACAGATAATCTGGAGCAAATGTTCCCCTGGTGATCCTTTTTACGTTGTATTTAATTCCATTCCATGTTCCCCAGACCCCCTGGTGGTCCTTCTTACGCTGTTTTTAATTCTGTTTCCTTCGACCTTCTTTGATAGATGAAACTTAAACGTTATCTGAATGTTATTGTAATTTTCAACTGACAATCAGAAGTAGTAAGTCTGAGTACCTGGAGAATATTCCATGCCTCCGAGGCTCTCCTGGTGGTTCGTATTACGTTGTATTTAATTCTGTTTCTTTCGTTTTTCTTTAACAGATCAAACTTACATATTTACTGAATGTTATGGAGATTTTCGACCGTCAATAGTAAATACGTAATGACCCTGGTACAGACAATGACAAGTACGTAGCAAACCTGGTTCCTGGAGGACATTCCATATCCCCCAGACCCCCTTTTACGGCCCTTTTTTACGTTGTTTTTCTTTTTCCTTCATTTTTGTTTGGCAGATAAAACTTAAATATTTACTGAACGTTATAGTGATTTTCGACTGTCAATAAGAAGTATGCAATGAGACATACTATGTACCTCAAACTCCCTGGTAATCCTTTTTGAGTTTTATTTAATTCTGTTCCTTTTGAGAATGTAAATTGTATTTCTAATAACATTCAAGTTCTGGAATAGAATTTGGAACTATTTAAAAGAGGAATCACAATTCTGTAAATTACGATAAATTGAAATTAAAAGTGTTGAATGTTATCATGATTTTTGAAAGAATTGAAATAAAATAAAATTTGAAACAATATATTCAAGATATTTGATTGTTAATAAAAATTACGTAGGGAGCTCAGTACTTGTAGTTCTTGTGGTTTTTACGTTCTCTTATCCTCCAGATATTCTGTAACCTATGTTCTTCTTTTATAGATCAAACTTAAATATTTACTGTATATCATTGTGATTTTCGAATACCAGTCCCTTTTACGTTCTATTTAATTGTGTTTCTTTCGTTTTTCTTTAACAGATCAAACTTAAATATTTACTGAATGTTATGGTGATTTTCAACCGTCAACAATAAATACGCAGTGAGCCTGGTACAGAGAATAAGAAGTACGTAGTAAACCTGGTTCCTGGAGGACATTCCATGTCCCCCAGACCCCCTGGTGGCCCTTTTTACGTTGTATTTAATTCTGTTTCCTTCATTTTTCTTCGACAGATCAAACTTAAATATTTACTGAACGTTATCGTAATTTTCGACTGTCAATAAGAAGTATGTAATGAATCTGATGAGACTCTGTCTATGTACTATGTACCTCAAACTCCCTGGTAACCCTTTTTGAGTTTTATTTAATTCTGTTACTTTTGAGAATGTTAATTGTATTTCTAATAACATTCCAGTTCTGTAATAGAATTATTTAAAAGTGGAATCACTAGGTATGTTATTCTGTAAATTACGATAGATTGAAATTAAAAGTGTTGAATGTCATAAAGTATTGAAATAAAATAAAATTTGAAACAGTATATTCAAAATATTTGATTGTTAAAAAAACTACATAGAGAGCTCAGTACTTGTAGTTCTTGTGGCTTTTTTGCGTTCTCCTATCCTCTAGATATTCTGCAACATATGTTCTCCTTTTATAGATCAAACTTAAATATTTACTATATATCATTGTGATTTTCGAATGCCAATAAGAAACACGTAGTAAGTCTAACACCTGGAGGACATTCCATGTCCCCCAGACCCTCTGGTAGCCCTTTTAACTTCACATTCAATTTTGTTACTATTCAAGAATGTTAATTGAATTTCTAATTACATTGTAGTTGTAGAATAGAATTTAAAACAGTATAAAAGAGGGATAACTTGTTTGATAGACTAAAATTAAAAGTACTCTTAATATTATCGTGGTTTTTTTTAATGTCATAAAGAATTGAATTTCTAGTAACATTTTGACTCTAGAATAAAATTTGAAACGCTAAAGAAGAAGGTCTGTAGCATGTGGAATGTCCTCCAGGTATTCGCTAACCTACTAATAAAATTAAATATTGTTTGAGTGTTATCAAGAACTTTGATTGTTAAGCACCACTACTAGCAGTTGTCCTAGTGGTTCTTTTTACGTTGCCTTGAAATATTCTGCAACCTACGTTCTTTTTTATAGATTAAAATTAAATATTTACTAGGACATTTCACGTTATATTTAATTCTGTTACATTCGTTCTTCTTTTATAGATTAACTTAAATTTACTATTTTATTTTTGATTGTCAATAAGAAGTACGTAGTGAGCCTGATACCTGGAGGACATTCCATTACATACTACTTTATTGAATGAATATGACGACTATTAAACGAATTCCGTTACATAGAATAACGAAAACACAAGAAAATATTCAGTATATAGGCACTAAATTATGCAGCAAACTCCCAGAAGACATAAAAAAATGGAAGCAAAAGCTTTCAAGGGGCATGTCAAAGTGATCTTACTGCGTGGTAACTTTTACAGTTTGCAGGAGTATATGAACTATGCAAGTTTATAATAATTGTATAACTTTCAATATTATTTTGCCAATAAATTATTATTATTATAAATGCAGAGAATCTGGATGACATTACATGTCCCCCAGACAACCTTGTAGTCCTATTATATCCTTTTTACGTTGAATTTAATTCTGTTGCCTTCGTTATTTTTTGATAGATCAAACTTAAACATTATCTAAATGTTATTGTGATTTTCGACTAACAATAAGAAGTACGTTGTAAACCTGGCACTTGGGGGACATTCCATGTCTCCCAGACCCCAGGTGATCCTTTTTACGTTGTTTTTAGTTCTGTGACCTTGGTTTTTCTTTATTAGATTAAACTTAAATATTTACTGAATGTTATCGTGCTTCTCGACTGCCAATAAGAAGTACGTAGTGAGCCTGGTACCAGGAGGACATTCCATGTCCACCAAAAATCCGTTTAGTTCTTTTTTGCGTTCTATTTAATTCTGCTATCTTCGTTTTTCTTTGGTAGAGTGTGCTTAAATATTTATTGTGTTCTACAGTGATTTTTAATTGTCAGTAAAGTGTAGAAAGGCATTCCATGTTTCTCAGACGTTGTACTTATTTATGTGACCTTCATTCTTCTTAAACATTTACTGAGAGTAATCATCTTCAATATGAAGCACGTGGTGAGCCTCTCAAACCTCTTTTATTTTGTTTTAAATTTTATTTCGGAATTAGAATGCTATTAGAAAGATAATTAACATTCTTAAATTGTGACAGAATTTAATACAACATTAAGACAAAATAATACTCAGAAATTTTTAATTATAATCTATTAATAAAGAACGTAGGGTCAAATAAGTAGGTGAAGAGCAGAATCGCAAATTGTATTAAGTTGTAAGATGTTTTTAGGAATAAATAACTTGTTCAAACCAAAGCAGGATATTCAGAACCCTGGTCCTTCTTATGTTGCCTTTGCTTCTGTTACAGTTTAAGTGTTAATTATATTGCTAATAACGTTCTAATTCTAAATTAGAATTTGAAACATTATAAAACACGCATCGTTACGAAGACTGGACATGGAATGTCTTCCAGGTATTCTAAAACCTACCTTCTTTTTTGATTGGTTAAAATATTTTATATATTTTCAAATTCTAGTTCAAGACTAAAATTCAATTAACATTCTTAAATAATAATAGAATTAAATGTAACATAAAAAGGACCACCAGAAGGTCTGGAGGACATGGTATGAGATTGATAACACTGAAAAAACATTCAGCTTTAAGTTATCGAAAAACAACATAGGTTTCAGAATTTTTTGTTAATAAGAAGTACGCAGTGACTTGAAGTGTATTCCAGGTACAAGGATAACTTTCAAGTCTCCCCTTTGATCTCTCTTTCAAATTCTATTTCAGAATTAAAATGTTATTAGAAATATAATTAATATTTTTAAATTGTACAGAATTAAATACAACGCCACCAGGAGGTCTGGGAGACATGGAATGCCCTCCAGGTACCACGCTCACTACGTCCAAGGACAGTGTGAAAGTAACACTAAGAAAATATTTAAATTTTATCTGTCAAAAAAAAAAACAAGATAAAACAATATAAAGGGAGGACTATTAAGGAAACTGAGAGCTCAACTGGGTGTATTTAATTTTGTTACTATTTAGGAATGGTGATTGAATTTATACATTCTGATTTTAAAATAAAATTTGAATCCTCCAATTATTCTGAAACATACGTCCTTCTTTGATATATTAAAATTAAATATTTACTAAATGTCATCATGATTTTTGAGTAACAATAAAAAGTACGTGGAGAATCTGGTACCTGGAGGACAATCCATGCCTCCTAAACTCACTGGCGGTCCTTTTTACGTTGTCTTTAATTCTGTTATAATTTGAGAATGTTAATCCTCCAGGTACTGAGTTTTCTATGTACTTCTTACCAACTATCAAAAATCAGGTGGTCCTTTTTAGGTTATATTTAACTCTGTTGCTATTTAAAAATGTTATTTGAACTTCTAATAACATTTTAGTTCTAAAATAGAATTTGCCTTCTTTTATTATAGGTTAAAATTAAATATTTATTAAGTGTTACCGTGATGTTTGGTTACCAATAAGAAGAACATAGAAAACCCGGTGCTTGGAGGGCATTCCATGTTCCCCCGATATTACTTATTAATTAGAATGTTATTAGAGACATAATTAACTATATCTCCAAAATTGTAACAGAACAGACCTGAGAGACATGAAGTGATGATTGGTCTTTAATATTTTTTCAAATTTTATTTCAGAATTATAATTTTATTAGAAATATAAAAAAATATTAGCAATTTATAACAAAATTAAGGATAACGTAAAAACGACCACCGGGATCTATCAAACAAGAACGTAGCAAAATATCTGGTGATCCCTCTATTATGTTGTTCTGCATAACTAGAATGTCATTAGACATTCAATCAACATTTTTGGATAGTAGCAAAATTAATTACAAAGTAAAAAGGATCACCAAGAGCTCTGGAACACTCAGTGAACTCTATTACAGAAAAAAGAAAGTAATAGATTACCAGAGCGTTTGGGGGCAGAACTAGAATGTTATTAGAAATTTTTTTAACATTATTAAACAGTCATAAAATTAAATACAACGTAAAAAGGTCTGGGGGCATGGAATGTCCTCCAGGCGGTAGGCTCTTTTCGTACTTCTTAATGACGATAAAAAATAACACTCAGTAAATATTTAAGGTGATCTCTAAAAGAAGAATGAAGGTAACAGAATTAAATACCAAGTAAAAAGGGCCACCAGGGGGTCTGGGGGACATGGAATGTCCTCCAGGTGCCAGGCTCTCTACGTACTTTCTAATTACGATCAAAAATCACGATACCACTTAGTAAATAGTATTTCAAGGAAGATAGGTTGATTCCTGAGTGTGTTCCCAGCACACCCGAAAATGAATCACTAATTGA
>JAUIMW010002316.1:0-10920 GCA_033557785.1 Enochrus cinctus | reverse complement strand
CCGACCTAACACCTTGGTGGCGAAGTGACATATCACCTGGCACAAGTACTAACGGGGCACGGATGTTTTCGGAGCTATCTATTCAAAATCATGACAGCTGAAAGCCCCAAATGCCTGTACTGCTGAAACGAAGAAGAAACAGCCGAGCATGTTTTATTCACATGCCCAAGATGGAAAAAGGAAATAGAAAGATGAGAATGAAACACTGGGAAACTCTCAACACCAAATAAGATTAATTAAGCTTAAGACGGAAAAAGGATGGAATGAAGTAAGACAATAATGAGAACAAAGGAAAAAGATGAAAAGAAAGGAAACAACTAAGTAAAAAAAAGTAGGATATCCAGCCAACAACATGGGATCAATTATCTCTGAAGTAATGCTAAAGCGGTCCCAGGGATAACAGCACAGCATCCACATGGGAGGTTTTTTAGTTGGTAAAAATCCAACACTCTCTCATAGTGTGGGCTATGAGGAGTCTTTTTGGAGATTTTTCCTCCCACGCTAAAAAAAAGTTCTATTTCATTTGTTCTTATGTCTTATATATGCTTAATGAGAGCATTGTTCCTTAAGTCTACTTTGGTGTTATCCAAGGTATTCAGAAACGACCAAGTTTCTATTGAGTCGAATACTTTGTGAAAGTCGGCAAATGCCAGACATATGGGGATGTATTAGGTGGCTTTTTCTATTAGGATGCGAAGCGTCTGAAGATGGTCGACTGTGCTGTAACCACCACGGAACCTCAGCTATTCTACTGGCTGCTAAAAATCTTGCCAGTAAAACGGTTGGTAAGGATCCTAGTGAGAAGCTTGTAGAGATGTGATAACAAGTTGACTAAAAGTTGGATGGTTTTTATCAATTTTTCTCCTCCCTTAAGCATTTCCACAGTGACCTTATCTTCTCGCGAGTACTTACCATCCTTCCTCCTTGGCAGAACTATTTTAATTTTACTCAGAGATATTTCTGGCATGCCCTCTGAACCTATATTGTTTTGTGTATCGGTTCTCGTGTTAGGCATTCTAGAAATAACTATATAGATCGCTATAGAATTCCTCGATTTCTCAGAAAATCTGCTGGGGGTTTGATACCACCACGCCATATTTGTTTTTTCTAGTTAGTGAGTCGTCGTTTTTCATTTCAATTTAGAGCATATCTTTTTGGTTTCCTGGAACACATGTTATATTTTTACTTAACCTGGACTCTTCCAAGTCCACTTTCGCTGGGAAGACTTCTTGAAAAACGTATTCAAGCAGTATGGATTCACGTTGTTTAGGAAGTTTACTAGCATTTTTGCTCTGCCATTCCTTTCTTCCAGTTCGTAGCCACCGACAAACCCAGATTCACCAGGCCTCCTTCCCCCAATCTTACAATTGTTCTATATCTTCATCTTTTGAGAATGAACAAGAATATTGAAAAGAGATCCCCCTGTCTCAATATTCTATCGACCTTGAACGAATCTAACATTCTTCCCTCCACCATCATCCTGCTCGTGGTCTCCTTCAGAGTCATTCGTATCAAGTTAACCAGTTTTCTTGGGATTCCTAGTTATTTCATAACTTCATACACTTTGTCTATGCGTATTGCGTCATAGATAGCCCACGAATATCATCTAGAGCTGCGGGTTCTGTTCGAAGGAGTTCTCTGTATTTGCCTTAACAAAAATACTAGGTCTACTGGAGATCTTCTCTAATTAGATGGTCTCCATAGCTGAAGTCTATCTCTAACTATATTCTGCAGATTGATTTCAATTTTTTACCTGATGACTTTTCTCCGTTTTGCCAACTTTCCTCTGGGCCCCACGTATTCATGTTCAACTCCTAACAGAACTTCAAAGTACTTTGCTCATCTGTGCAGCTTTTCTTATGTTCTTTCTGTCAGTTCTCCTTTTTTTATTTCTGCAGTACCACATAATCCTCTCTTCTGCTGTCTTACTTTTTGTCTTCCCACCATGCTCTCTTCTTTCTTCTGTAGATGGCCCTGGCTTTCCTTTTCCGTCGTTCGTACACCGCCATGTTTTGCTCCGTACCGTCTTTCAACATGATCAATCTTGCTTTATTTCGATTTCCCAGTACTTTTTCGCACTCTACATCTAGCCATTCCATACGTTTTGTCCCCTCCTCAACAGTCAATTTCAGGCTACAAAATTTATAGTAATAAAATAAAATAACAGCGTCTGTCAGCGGAAGGCCACTCTTTCCACCCTCGCACCCACCTTTCTTTTACTATTTTTCCCAGAGAGGAGCTTGATTTTCTGGAATTGAATCTCCATTATGCTTCTCCTTTGCCTATCAGGTTCTCTGACACTAAGAGTTTTGTAATTGATATCGAGTACATCCTTCTTAAGCATCGTTCCGCCAATTCTAGTTCCATTAGATATAAATGTGTTAAATCCTTGATGCCCCTTTCTTCTCTTTTTTTCGGTTAAAGTAAAAGACGCCTTGTAGTTAAAAAGCTGACAAAGGCTCCTGTATCGTATCAAGAGACTCATCCCTCGTACATGTGTTTAAACGAGCTGCGGAAAGGATATCCGCCTTTATTCCTAAATTTCAGTTTACGGGACAGTTTTCTTCGATTTTTTTCGACCCTTCCGAGTCTCTTTTGATATCGCCATTCTATTCACTTTTTTGGTGTTCAATGGTCTCTTTTTCTAGCAGCCTGTTGGCTGACATTTTTTTGACAGTTTGAAGAATAAACTTTTTTCCTCCATTTCTGAAAATAGTGGTGTCTATAAACCTTTAAGAGTATGGAGCCAATTATATTGGACAAACCTTTCAGTTTGCGCTATAGGGAATATCTCTGTTGTTTGAACAATAGACATGACAGATCCAGCTTTGCCACACATATTTCCTTATCTGATCACACTCCTTATCATTCTAACCCGTTTGTCCTCCATAAGCTCTCGAAAGGTCATAAGTTCAACGTAGTAGAATTCCTTGAAATCATCCTCCATGCCCAGAAAAGCCCAGTCTTCAATCTCAATTAATCCTTTCCCAACAACAATCCCATCTTTAAAATTTTCTTTCCCTTTGACACTTCTGGACTGGAAAGCGGTCACATTGGTAATATTTATAACGTAAGATGAACCTTTAAATCTTCACTAATTTCCCTCTGCTCATTTCTCATTTTGATAACATCTGATTGCATGACATTTTTACAAAAAGACCAAGTTTTCCGTTTTCTTTGGGTTTTATTTTGGTCGGTGTTCTTGTTTTTGTTTCGTGGTAGGAAACCGAGTACTTGGAGGACACTCAATATCCCCCAGACTCTTTTTTTGTTGAACTTTTTATTGTAAAAAACAGGAAACATGCCATTTTTTAAAATGAAACAAAAAATCAAAAAGACCTCCAAGGAGGCAGCAATGTTTTGTCGTTTACCTTATGTTCAATTTCAATCTGTCGCGATCCTGGGCAATCCTGAACCATCGTCTTTGTGGTCTGCCACTGCTTCTTTTAGTTTCTCTGCAACATTCTAGTCCATTTCTCTCCATCTCGCCACGTGTCCTGCCAAGCTCCATTTGAATTAGGCCACTCTCTTTGCTACATCGGTGACGTCTGTTCTACTTCTGATTTCTTTATTTCTCACGTTATTTCGCAAGGAAATTGGCCGGTTTGCACTATTCTTGGTGAGTGACATCGTTTCTAGGCCGTATGTAAGTTTATCGAAATTTGCGGATTTTTAAGTGCAAGTTGTAGATTTCCAAAGGCCCACGCGTCTATTTATCTTGACTTTTTGGTTCACCCAGCTTAATAATATTTCCTTGGCATCGATGTTTTTAAGCGTTCTTAGTTTTTGAAACATTTCCCCCCATTTCGTTTTGGTAAGGATCCTAGTGAGAAACTTGTATAGATGTGATAACAAGCTGATGTATCATGCTGTCCTGTAAACATCTATGATGGTTCACGTCATGGTTTTTCTGGTTTAGTAGGTGACCCGACCTTAATGATGTTGTTTCCTCTCCAGGCAGGCGTGCTTCGGACAATCCTATGATGACCCATTTAATAGGCTCTATCTCTTGCTGCAGTTCTTCCAGATGTTCTTCTGATATTATAAGTTGCAATGTATACATGTGGTTGTGTTTTGCCCTCCCCAAAATATAGGGTTGACTGATACACCAATATGAGATTCTGATTTTGTAACTCTACTCATATGCCGTTTCGAAAATTATCCTCTCCGCCTTTTCTACTTAGCCACTGCAGTCGGGATCGAGCCCACTCCCTCGACGTGGACGTATCTGCTGAAAATTATCTAAGTGGGTTCAGAGTAGAAGTCTCTGGTTCCCCTTAGGGCGAGTTAATATTCATATATGATTCTCTGAGTAAAGGCTTACGTTTTTGTCCATCGCCATCACCTTTTCTTTCAATTTCTATTGCCTTATTCGTCTTCCTGTCCCTTTTTTGCTTGATATTTATCCTTTCCCATTACTCTTTCTTTCTTTCTGATATCTCGTGCCCTATTTCTCTCCTCCTTGGTTTCATGATTGTTTCAGATCCTACCCTTACTCTGAATCAAGTATGTATTTGTATATGTCATTCTGTTGGTCACAATCAGTTCTGGCAGTCTCGTTTCATTATTATTTTTTGTATTATCTCTCTTTTGCTCTGACTCTTCCACCACCACAGTCAACTCCTGTCAGAACGTATCTTTTCTCTCCTTCTCTTCGTTATCATCAGGACCATACGCCACGACAATTGTTTCAAGTTGTTATCTTGGTTTCAGTTCCACCGCCATCTCGTTTATACATCCCACTCCTGCAGAGGCTCTTCTTTCACTATTAACACCACTTTATAAAATCAAATGGCCCTTACATATATTTTCAGTGTCTTTTCTTTTCTGTTTGTGTTACTACCAGGATATCGATCTCGACCGCTCGAACTCTTCACCAAGTTCTTACTCCTTTTTTTACACTTCTTACACATTCGACGTCCCCCACCTTTTTATTCTTTTCACTGTCACTATCACTTGAGTTTCTCATGGCTTCACCACCATTGTACATTCTCCCTCGACTGTTACATTCCGCACCTGCACTACCGTTAACTAATTTATTACCTCTTTGATGATAAATTTTGCTGTAAATATCGTTATACACTCTAAAATTGGTCGAATTTCAGTTATTTCGTACAGTAAATGATTTGATAGCTTGAAAATGGACTATATGGTATATTTTAATATTGATATTCTCAGATAAGTTTGATTCTTGATTTTATCATGAAAGATAAAGTTTGATTTGCTAGCATTGATCTGTATTCTTCAATTTCTAGGCCGAGTGAGAGTATTATTGATGAGTGACAGTAATACTTCAACTGCTATCTTTATGGTTTTATAAGAGATAAGGGCAGTATCATCGGCCTATTGTGGATTATGCTAATATTGGTATTTGATATTAGGAGTTAAGGCATTTGATTTGTAGATGTCGAAGCAGTAAATGTTATTTCTAGAGAACTGATCTCTAAAACAAATGTCACCAGTGAGTGAAACGGATTAAATTTTCACATTCTATGTTCTCCAGAGTCCCAAATGACTCTTCTTTTATGTTGATACTGTATTCTTGCAGAACTTTCCATGTAACCCAAAAGTAATGATGTAAAATAACTTACATATCCAACTTTAGAGATAAATGATCCATCGACCTACTTTATATTTAAAAGTAATACCAGAGTGTCAGGAGCAAATAGAGAGTACCAATAAGAAACATTGCTATTATGAAATAGAATAAGTAAAACCTTAACTGTACAACTTCAGTATCATCTGTTATAAATGAACCATGAACATTAAACGAGAAGTAGCCATGAATAATTCCTAGCTCAAACTCATTATTCAACGGCCGTCGTTAGATATCTCTGTGGTACATCCACAAATATTAAACTACGGCAGATCTACATTTCTTAACCACTCGGCATCAGATTTAATAACATATTGTAAAAAATATAAAAAATTTAATTAGACTGTACTGCATTGGCATTAAGTAATTCATATTAAATATTTTTCCTTGTCAGCCTTGCAAATCTGGAATTTAATTTGATTTAAGTGCAAGTTAGCATTGTCGACGAAAAATAAGTAAAAAATTTACTTCTCGCAGATATTTAACGTTGTGCATTCTGATGAGAATCATATTTGACATTGTGTTCAAAGTGTGATGATTTATACCAATTTCTTTTTACTCGCAATTCTTAGTGACATACGTTTTGAAAAAATAATAACAAAAATTAGCGAAGAGTGTAAGTTTCAAAGAAAGTAAGTACGAAAATACATTTCATCTATAAATAGTAAGTATTAGAAAATTTAAACTAAAAGTACTGACACCATTTAATTTTTTTAATTAACGTTTTATATCTTTAATATTTTACTAAATAAATCTTGTGGAAATTTGTGGAACTTTTTTGTTACTGTCTTTCGGAAAATGGAAAAAAGATGCTGTCTCTTCTATTATTAAGAGATCACACTAACACCGTTGTTTTCTTTGCTCATGTCTTTTGATTTGGATGGGCTGCTATTGCTCCCAAAAGCCAGGCCATAAGAGTTTTATACACCCTTTGATGGACACGAGACCGAGAAGTGATCTGCAACAATTAGGAAAAGGGTAATAAACAAAAGCAGTAAGGTAAAGTTATCTCATTCGAAAGATCGAATTGCGTGATATTTTAGCGTCATACAGGCAACCAAAAATGCACATGAGCAGAACAAAATATAAGCAGTTACAGAAGTTGTCTACTTAAAAGAGGAAAAGGACATTGAATTAAGAGAGATCGCCGATCAGCCTATGGAAGAAACATACTAAGTGCAAATGACGACGTCCTAACATATTTAACCAATTAACCCAACTCAATTTATGAGAGATGCAGTGATACTTTCTGTTTTCGGAGATAAAGCGCAGGCAGGAGTTTTGTACTCACCGAATACGACGCATATCACTATACTTCAATCGAAAAAAAGACAAAACCAATGTATCACAATTATTTAGGAGAGACTTGTTTTTGTAAGAAACTTTTAGAGCTGAATAAATATTTTGAAGTAGTACATTGACATGTAAGTTAAAAACATAGGTCATTATCAAAAGTAATGCGTTTTTTTAGTGTTTGTAACTAGTTGAAGTTCATTACCTCCTATAAAAGGTTTAACATCGTTAGTATCCATAACAAAATTATTAAACAGTCGACCCATATCTCCTTAAGAACTGCTGAAATATTTTCAGAGATAATTCTAAATAAAATATTTGATCAATTATAAGAAGAGATACACGAACATGCTTTCATACTCGAAGCCAAACTTCTTAGAAGGGTCTTGCATCACATTAATACCATTATTCTTTAAGTTTCTCTCGTTCATGCACACAGACTTACGGTCACTGTAATTAATTAACTTAATTATTATGGGCCTAGGACAGGGGCGTATAGCGTGTTTTTGTGAATTTCTGAATAAAAGGCAAAGAGAAAACTAGGAAGCAGTGCTGGGAGGCGTTTGGCAAGAGTAAGAAAGTACTAAAATTACCAGAACAAATAGCAAGAGAGATAAAAGGAGGAAATAAGAAAAAAGAAATGGAGACAATAGACAAACAGAATATGGAGGAATTAAAAGGGATAATGCAAATGATGAAGCAAATGGAAGAAAATACCAAAAAGCTAAAACAGAAAATAAAAGAGTTAAAAAAGGAAATAAATAAAGGAGAAAGAATGGAATGGTGACAAAGAAAGGAGATGATGGACAGAATGGAAAAGGAAAGAAGAAAATAAAGTAAAGATTGAGGAAAGACAAGAGAAATTACATGTGATGAGCGGGTTGAAGGTGGGCAGAGATCCGGAGGAAGGCATAAAAAATTCTTTGAAAGTTAACTAGAAGTTATGGAAGAAGTGAAAAAGGTAAATGTCAGGAATAAAGGAAGCGAAAATGAACTTGTGGTGGAGGAGACAACGGGTTGGAAACAAAAAAAAATAATGAAAGCGTAGGACAAACTGAAGAGCACTAGGATATATGTTGGCGAAGAGCTAATTAGAGGTCTAGGGAAAGAGCAGGATATACAACAGAACTGGGAAGAGGTAAAAAGGAGCATTCACAAGATTGCAGGGGAGTTCATGGCAGCAGAGGGAAAGTCAAGCAAAGACTGGTATAGTAGGGACTGTATGGAAATAACTGAAAAGAAGACGGAGGCATGATTGAGGTGGATGGTAAGCAACAGTAATGAGAATAAAAACACATATGAGAGGATAAGAAGAGAAGCGAAAACCATAAGAACAGCAAAGGAGGCATGGATAGATGACCAGATAAGAGACATGCAACAGGATAACCGCAGCCGGAACACAAAGAGCTTCTATAAGGATTTATCTGGAAGCCACTTTTAGAGGGTTGCTTTGAGATAAGGCGGAGGAAATGGAAGAGAGAGGTGCTTGCAATAATCAGAAGTAGCAGAAACGGCAAGGCGAAATACTACAGGAAAAATTATATCAACTAATAAAGCAGATATGGACACAAGAAAAAAATGCCTGACGGATGGGAAGTGGGACAGATAGTTACAATACATAAAAAGGTGGAGTAGCATTTATGCAGCAGCTACAGGGGACTAACCATGCTGAACGTAGCATACAAAATACTATCCACATTTATTCAAAGGAGACTTACGAAAGGCAGTAAGTTCAAAACGACGCATAAGAATCCCTGGGAGGATAATGACCCGACAAACTATAGTGCATCAACTTCAAGAAGCGCTTCTGGACAGACTCCAGCATAGCGACCAGGTAATCCTGCCTGGGGCTCCAGATTATACATGCGTACTCCAATCTTAAACGCACCAAGGCAAAATGAAGGGCACTCAAAGTTTTCATATTAGAGAAATCCCTAGCAGTTCTTGTAATAAAACCCAACATCCTAACAGATGAGGACATAATACCAAAAATGTGCTCACGAAAGGTAAGACCCGAGTCGATGTTACCCCCAGATCAACGACTGATGCGACGGGAATCAAAGAGTATTGGCCCAGGACATAGTCAAACACAAACGGGGAACGACGGGAGAAGGAGACAATTTACCAACCGTTGTATAAAGCTTTAAATCGTCGGCGAAGAGCAGGCATTGGCGCTCAAACCCAACAACCACGTCATTAATAAAAAGAAGAAACAGCAGAAGCCCCAAATTCGAGCCTGAGGGACGTCAGAGGTCGGTACGAAACAAAGAGATCCGAAACCACGATAAGCAGCGAATATGCGTCTATCAGATAGATAGTTTTTTATGAATTGGATTACGTTCGTATGAAATCCAAAGTGCGAGAGCTTACCACAAAGGATACCATGATCCATCCCATCGAACGCCTGCGAGAAGTCTGTATAGATCATGTCCACCTGTCCACGCGCATCCAGAGCTGTCACGACGTAGTGAGACAGATTTCGGACATTAGATACAGTAGAGTGACCAGGCATGAAATCGTGATGTCTGGTTGAGATCTAGCTCTTCACGACGCAGAACATCTGTTCATAAATGACCATTTCGAACACCTTGGCCAAGTTGGATAATATGGCAATTGACCTGTAAGCAACATCACCTCTAGCTCCCAATTTATAGATCGGACAGATGCGGGAAAGCTTCTAGCCATTCGGAAAAACGCAGGACTTCAAGGACAACTGGAACACATGGGTTAATGGCTCAATAAAAACATCCACGCCCATGTCTAGGGCGGGCCGAAAACCTACGAGACAAAGGACAACGGACCAGTCAACAGCCAGGAGCTCCCCATAGAGCTGAGGAAAGTCAGCACGTTCAACGGTGTAGAATCCGGATCAAACCTAAAAGAACACTGCCTCGGCATCGCGACACAAGCCCACATAACGAGGGCAGGATGGTGACCATCCTCACCAATCATGAGATCAGATGTCCTACTCAACCCCACATCAACATCAGAAAACATAAGATCCAAGAACCCAGTACGATGTTCAAAACGAAGGATGACAAGAATATAGAAAAAGAAATCAGAAAGTTTACTAGTGAAAAAATATCAAAGGTAAAAGAGGTAAAGGTTGGATACAGTAAAGTGGAGATAGAGGGTGAAATGGGACAGGTTCAAGGAGAAGTTGGTTGAGGACCCAAAAAAAAATAGCAAACGAAAGAGGCAACAGGATGACGACCAGGGCAATGGATTTGGTAGGGAGTACATCGCGGTGGGTTGATGAAATGCAACTGGAGGAACCATGAACAACCGAGCATATTGAGAGGATGGAAGACTTGAGGTTAAAATAAATATTTCGGGAGATAAGACTACACAAGTCTTTGACTTTATTTGCCAGCCCTCGCTTTATTCGGTCTCAAGCTTCCCCCAATTAGCATAGAACCACCTAAGAGGATGTCTCTTAAATATTCCACTAAATAAATGAGAATTTATTTTGATGTATCATAAAGAACTTTCGCTGCAGCAAAGTAACTGGAGGACATTCCTTGCCCTTCTTTTGTATTATTACTTTTGTTTTATTCCAACATAAGGATAATTCTTGATTTTGAACAACAAAAGGAAGACCACCAGGAGATTTGAAAGATACGGAACGTCCTCCATGTACTCTATTATCCTCCGTCATTATATTGGTTAGTTAAAAATTAGTTAAAAAACTACCGGGGGATTCTGCAAGATATAAAATGTCTTCCAGTTATTTACTTCTTAAGTCCTTGTAATTAATGAAATATATATATATATTGAGAGTAGATGCTGATGTGCTAGCTGCTTATTTTTTATATAAATTTACAATTTATGATTTTACAAACTTTTCACATATTTTTGGTATTCTTGAGATGACTATATCTATTATTTTTGAATTTAAGCAAATTTTTAATCTACCTACTAGCTACCAAGCATATATTAATGCGCCAATGTACAATGTAATCAATCTTTTCAAATATGAAGATTGAGAAACAAAGGAATAAACATAGATAGATAGCAAGATGATGATGACA
>JAUIMW010002315.1:0-10920 GCA_033557785.1 Enochrus cinctus | reverse complement strand
TTGAATTACACAATAAAAACCACCAAGGGGGCATTCCATGCCCTCCAGGTACACCGTTATCAATATATTGGCAACATTCTTCATTTTTCTAGCTTAAGGCAACTAATAAAAAAGGCATAGTTTACAGAATACCTGGAGGGCATTCCATGGAGCCCAGATTCCTAAATGGTTCTACTTTTGATGTTCTGTTCCTGCTCCTCCTCCAGGAACTCGACCTTCCCACGTCCTTCCTGTTGATTAATAATAAATATTAAGGGCAACAAGATATTTAAACAGCAATTAGAAGCACGCAGACATCAATGCACCTGGAGGACATTCCATGATTTTCAACAGTAAAAGAAGAACCACGAGAAGCTCTGTGGGACATACAATGTCCTCCAGGTACTACGTTAACTACTATTGATTGATTCTCAAGCAAAAACATTCCATGTCCCCCAGACCCGTTGGTGCACCTTCTTTTATTGTTAAAAATCTTTAAACATAAAAAGAATGAAAACAATACAGAAGAAGAAGCACCAAGGGGTCTGGGGGCATGGAATGTCCTCCAGGTTCTACGTTAACTACGTCATTCTTATTGATTGATTTTTAAGCAAAAGAACAACGTTCTTCAAGATTTTTAAATACAAATTTAAATAAATAGATGACAGTGTCCCCGGAGGACATTCCATATGTTTCTTTTTTTATTGTTAAAAACAGCACCAGGGGACCTGGGGGACATGGAATGTCCTCCAGGTACTACGTTAACTACATTATTCTTATTGACTGATTCTCAAACAAAAAAAAAGAACTTTTATCAAGATTTTTGAATACAAATTAAAATATGTAGAAGGCAGTGTTCCTGGAGGACATTCCATATCCCCCAGACCCCCTGGTGCTCCTTTTTTTATTGTTAAAAATCTGTTAACATCCCTTTGCTTAAAAAGAATGAAAACAATACAAAAGAAGAAGCACTAGAGGGTCTGGGGGACATGGAATGTCCTTTAGGTACTACGTTAACTGCGTCATTCTTATTAACTGATTCTCAAGCAAAAAAAGAATTTTTATCAAGATTTTTGAATACAAATTAAAATACGTAGAAGGTAGTGTCCCTGTAAACATCACTTTATTTAAAAAGAATGAAAACAGTACAAAAGAAAAAGCACCAGGGAGTCTGGGGGACATGGAATGTCCTCCAGGTACTCGGCCTTCCCACGTCCTTCCTTTTGATTAATAAAAAATAATAAAAGCTAAGTGCATCAAGATATTTAAACAGCAATTAGCAATTCTTATTCAGGGATTGACTGACTTTCAACAATAAATGAAGAACCACCAGATGATATAAAAACATTCAACGTAAAAGAAGGAACACCAGGGGGTCTGCGGGACATGAAATGTTCTCTAGGTGCTTTGCTGTCTGCGTGCTTCTAATTGCTGTTTAAATATCTTGATGCCTTTAACATTTATTATTTTTTATTAATCAACAGGAAGGAATTGGGCAGGCCGAGTACCTGGAGGACATTCCATGTCCACCAGACCTCCGAGTGGTTTTTTTTTACTGTTGAAGGTAAGTAAACATCCCTGAATAAGAATATAAAAACATTCAACGTAAAAGAAGGAACACCAGGGGGTCTGGGGGACATGGAATGTCCTCCAGGCGCATTGCTTTCTGCGTGCCTCTAATTGCTGTTTAAATATCTTGATGCCCTTAACATTTATTATTTTTTATTAATCAACAGGAAGGACGTGGGCAGACCGAGTACCTGGAGGACATTCCATGTCCCCCAGACACCCTGGTAGTTCTTCTTTTACTGTTGAAAGTCAGTAAACATCCCTGAATAAGAATATAAAAACATGCAACGTAAAAGAAGGAACACCAGGGGGTCTGGGGAAATGGAATGTCCTTCAGGTGCATTGCTGTCTGCGTGCTTCTAATTGTTGTTCAAATATGTTGATGCCCTTAACATTTATTATTTTTTATTAATCAACAGGAAGGACGTGGGAAGGCCGAGTACCTGGAGGACATTCCATGTCTCCCAGTCTCCCTGGTGGTTCTTCTTTTGCTGTTGAAAGTCAGTAAACATCCCTAAAAAAGAATAGAAAAACATTCAACGTAAAAGAAGGAACACCAGGGGGTCTGGGGGACATGGAATGTCCTCCAGGTACACGGTCTTCCCACGTCCTTCCTGTTGATTGAGAAAAATTAATAAATGTTAAAGGCATCAAGATATTTAAACAGCAATTAGAAGCACGTAAATAGCAATGCACCTGGAGGACATTCCATGTCCCCCAGACCTCCTGGTGTTCCTTTTTTCAACAGAATTGAGAGTAGGTATATAGCAGTACACCTGGAGGACATTCCATGCCCCAATCTCCATAGTAGATTTTTTATAGTTAAACAGAGTAAAAAGATGAGAACTGCTAATTACGTTTTTTTGTTTGTTAATTAAACAAGGGAAAAGTGAAAAGTGTTTTCAAAATGTATAAAGACAATTATTAATACGTAGATACACACCTGAAGGATATTCCATGTCTCTCGGGCGAATTTTCTAATTTTGTTATTAATAATTATTTAGCATACTTATGTTGGGATAGAACAAAAACAAGAAAAAATAATGATCCCTGTCCCCCAGATTGGTCACTATTTTATGTTGTTGTTATTCTACTCCAACATCTTCTGATTCATATTGGTTGCTTAAATTTAAAGAAATAAAGGATTGTATCAAGATTTTTTTAGCACAATTAGGAGTACTTAGATAATAATGCACCAGAGTGGTCTGGGGAACATGGAACATCCTCCAGGTATTCTGCAAACTACGTTCTTCTTATTTGTTGTTTGAACTCAAAAAATGAAGAGTATTATCAAGATTTTCCAACATACAACAACAAAACATCCCTATGTTGGAAAACAACTTAAAATAATTACCATGGTATGGGAAACATAGAATGTCCTCCGGATACTCTATAAAGTACGCTCGTTTTATTGGTTGTTTACACTTAGGTAAATAAAGAGCGATGTCAACATTTTTAAATATAATTAAGAATACGTCGATAGCATTGTACCTGGATGAAATTCCATGGCCCCACACATCCTGGTGTTTCTTGTTTTGTAGACAAAGATCACGCAACATCTTTATGTTGAAATAAACCAATAATAGCTTAAAATAATGATCACCAGGAAGTCTGAAATGCCAATTCGGAGTAGATAGATATCGAGTGCCTGGAGGACATTCCATGTCCCCCAGACCCCCTGGTGGTCATTATTTTATCTTTTATTCTATTCAAACATGAAAATGTGTAAACATTTTAGCAAGAGAAGAACTACCTTCTCTTGTTGGAAATAATGTAACATTCCTATGTTGATCTAGAATGAAAACATCTTAAAATAATGACCATTAAAAGGTCTGGGGGACTTGGAACGTCCTCCAGGTGCTCAACAAACTATATTCTTCTTGTTGATTAGTAAAACATAAATAAATGAAGAACTATTAAGGTTTTAAACATCAATTAGAAGTAAGTAGTTTGCCGAGCACCTGGAGGACATTCCACGTCCCCCAGACCCCCATGGTGTTCTTTCTTTTATCTTGTATGTTTTTCTATTCTTATTTAGGGAGTTTAACCAAATAATAAGAAGAGCATAGTTTTTGTTTTTGTCCTCCAGGTACTCTGCAAAGTACATTCTTCTTATTGATTACTTATTCTTAGAGAAATGAAGAGCATTATCGAGAGTTTTTAACTTAATTACGGCTACGTAGATAAATGTACCAGACCTTTTGGTGGTCATAATTTTTATGATGCTTTCATTCTAGTCCAACAAAGGAATGCTACATTATTTCTAACAACAGAAGGTGGTTCTTTTGTTGCTAAAACATTAAAATATTTTAATGTTTGAATAGACCACCAGGGGGTCTGGGGGACATGGAATGTTCTCCAGGTACACGATGTCTACGTACTCCGAAATGTGCATTCCAGACTTCCTGGTCATTATCATTTTATGTTATTTTTAGTTTATTTTTATAATTAACATAATGATGTCAAGTGATTTTTGGCTACAAAATAAGAACCACCTATCTAGGTACTCCTAATTGTGTTAAAAGACCCCCCTGGTAATTTGCTTTTTAGGTCAAAAATAAATGATTTTAAAAGCATCCAATAAGAAGAACATAGTTTGTAGATCACATGGAGGACATTCCATGTCCCCCAAACTCCCTGGTTTTTGTTCTATTACAACATTAATATTTCAAATATTTATTACTTACTAAAACAGAACCATGATGTACACATAATATCATTCAGGTGGATATCTATGTGCTAATAATTGTCTTTATAAATCTTGAAAACGCTTCATATTTCCTAGCTTAACCAACAAACGTAATTAGCAGAGACCCTCTGGCAGTTCTCATTTTGTAGCTAAATTTTTAACTATAAAAAACCCACTATGGAGATGGAATGTCCTCCAGGTATACTGCTATTTACGTACTCTCAATTATGTTGAAAAAGATTCTTAATCTCTAGCCAATAAGAAGAGCGTACCTCTATATCTCCCAGACCATTTACGCTTAATTGATATAGCTATAGAGTCTGTTGTTTTGTAGCTAAAAATTAACATCCCTATGTTTGAAATAAACTAAACATAACATAAAATAATGAACAACAAGAAGTTTGGTGGAGACAATTCGGAGTACGTGGACAGCAGTGCACCTGGAGGACATTCCATGTCCCCTGGTTGTCATAATTTTATCTTTCATTCTATTCAAATTCGAAAATGTTTCAAATTTTTAGCAAGAGAAGAACCACATTCTGTTAAAAACAATTCAACATTCCTATGTTGAAATAGAATAAAAATAAATTAAAATAATGATCACCAAAAAGTCTAGGGACATGGAATGTCCTCCAGGTATACTGTTATTTATGTAATTTCAATTTTGTTAAGAAATGTTGACAATGCTCTTCATTTTTCTAAGTTTAAGCAATCAAAAATAAGAACGTACTTTGTAGAATACCTAGAGGACATTCCAGACTTTCTGGTAGTCTTATTTTATGTTCCTTTTATTCTGTTTTAATATAAGGTTATTAAATGCCTATCTCATGTCGAAATCAACAAAAAAAAATACTTAAAATAATAACCAACGTATGACAGTATGGAAGACATGGAATGTCCTCCAGGTACTCTGCAAATTATGCCTTTTTTTATTTGTTGCTTAAAGTTAGAGAAGTGAAGAGCGTCACCAACATTTTTGAACGTCATCAGAATCATGTAGATAGCAGTGTACCTGGAGGGCATGGAACTTCCTTACGTTACTTCTTATTGATTTTTTCAATTTATCGAAATAAAGAGCATTACGAGATTTTAACATAATTAGGAGTACTTAGATAACACTAGAGGACATTTCATGTCTCCCAAATCTTTGGTGATCATTATTTTGAGTTCTTTTTATTTTAGTCCAACACAGGAATGTTGAATTTCTAATAACAAAAGGTGGTTCTTCTGCTGCTAAAATGTTAAATCATTCCCATGTTTGAATAGAATAAAATAATGACCACCAGGGGTTTGGGGGACATGGAATGTCTTCCAGGTACATGATGTCTACGTACTTCGAATTGTGCATTCCAAACTTCCTGGTCATAATCATTTTATGTTATTTTTAGTTTATTTCAACACAAGGATATTAAGTGATTTTTGGCTACAAAACAAGAACCACCAGGGGGAGTTGAGGGCATAGATTCTCATCCAGGTGCACTCCTCTCGACGTATTCTTAATTATATTAAAAAAAAATTGGCATTGCTCTTTATTTCTCTCTCTAGTTTAAACAACCAATAACATGACCATAGTTTTCTCTAAATTTATGTAGCCAATACGAATCAGAAGATTCTATGGCCCCCAGACCTCCTGATAATTTCCTTTTAAAGTTAAAAATAAATTAGTATTCCTATGTTGGAGTAGAATAACAACATAAAGTAGTGACCAGCCTGGAGGACACAGAATGTTCTCGAGGTATATTGCCTGAAATATACTTCACGTGGATGTCTGCGTACTAATAGTTATCTCCAGGTAGCAGTATCTACGTTCTCTCAATTCTATTGAAAAATCTTGAAAAGATTCTTAATTTCTCTAACGAATAATCCATATCTTCCAGACCATCTACTCTTAATTGATATAAATATGGATTGCACTGTACCTGAAGAACATTCCATGTCCTAACATTAAGTAATCACCATCAAGAAGTTAAGAGGACACAATTCGGAGTTCTTGGGCAGCAGTGCACCTGGAGGACATTTTATTATATTCAACTTGATAATACTTCAACAGAAGAACATTTCTATGTTGAAATAAAAATAAATTAAAATAATGACCTCCAAAACCACATTGAGTGTTCTCCAGGTACATTGCTATCTAACGTTACCAAGATTTTTGATCACAAGTAGAAGTACCAATAATCATTTAATATCTTCATGTTAGCATAGGACAAAAACAAACAAAAGAAGATCCATTGGGGGTCTGTGGGACATGGAATGTCCTCCAGGTACTTTGCAAATTATGTCTTTTTATTAGTTGCCTAAAGTTAGAGAAATGAAGAGCGTTACCAATATTTTTGAACGTCCTGGGGGGCGTGGAATATCCCCTGGGTAGTTTTTATTATGTGATTAAAAATCACCTTACTGATTGCTTCAACTTACAGAAATCAATTATCAAGATTTTTTAACATAATTTGGTGATCATTATTTTAAGATGTTTTTATTCTAGTCAAACTTAGGAATGTTAAATTCTAACAACAGAAGGTGGTCCCCACCAGGGGGTCTGGGGGACATGGAATGTCCTCCAGGTACACGATGTCTACGTATTCTAAATTGTGCATTCCGGACTTCCTGGTGATCATCATTATTATTAGTTTATTTCAACATAAAGATGTTGAGTGATTTTCGGCTACAAAACAAAAATCACCTAGAGCATCAAGATATTTAAACAGCAATTAGAATCACTAAAACAGCAATGCACCTGGAGGACATTCCATGTTCCCCAGACCCCCTGGTGTTCCTTCTTTTATGTCGAGTGTTTTTCTATTCTTATCTAAGGAGTTTAAGAATTTTAATCAAATAATAAGAAGAGCGTAGCTTACAGAGTATATGGAGTTCATTCCATGTCCCCAAAACCTCCCGGTGGTCACTATTTTTACTCTGCAAAGTACGTCCTTCTTATTGATTACTTATTCTTAGAGAAATGAAAAGCATTATCAAGATTTTTTAACTTAATTATGGGTACGTAGATAAATGTACCTGGAAGATGCTCCAAGTCCCCCAGATCTTTTGGTGGTCATTATTTTAAGATCTTTTCATTTTACTAAACTTAGGAATGTTAAATTCTTACAACAGAAGGTGGTTCTTTTCTTGCCAAAATGTTAAAACATTATCATGTTTGAGTCGAGTAAAAGATAAAATAATGACCTTCAGGGGGTCTGGGGGAAATGGAATGTCCTCCGGGTACACGATGTCTACGTACTCCGAAATGTGCATTCATCATTTTTTTATGTTATTTTTAGTTTATTTTAACATAAGGATGTTAAGTGATTTTGAACTATAAAACAAGAACCACCAGGGAGTGTGGGAGCCATGGAATCTCATCCAGGTACAATGCTATTGACGTATTCTTAATTATATTAAAAAATCTTGACATTGCAAATTCAAAAAAAAACCAATAAGATGGATAATTAACCTGGTGTATTTTTTTTTGTTTTTATCATATTCTTGTCTATGAATGTTAAAGGATTTTAGATTGTCGCATGTTAGAAAATCTTGATAATACTCTTCATTTCTTTGAGTTCAACCAATAAGAAGAGCGTAGTTTGTAGAATACCTGGAGGATGTTCCGTGTTCCCCAGACCACTCTGATGGTCATTATTTTATATTATTGTTATTCTATTACAACATACGGATGCTAATTTATTTTTGACCTCAAAAGGAAATAACCTGAGGATTTAGACAGAATCTTTTCCAGGTACACTGCTATCTACGTACTTCTATCTGTGCTCCACCAGGAGGGTGGTCATTATTTTATGTTGATTTGATTCTATTCTGATATGGGGAATTTAATAGATTTGGAAAGTTCTCCTTTTGATCAGCAAACTGTTCTTATTATTTGGTTAAACTCTGGGAAATGAAAAACATTACCAAGACTTTTCAATATAATTAGACGTCTGTTATTAGCAGTGAGTCTGGAGGACATTCCATGTCATCCAAACCCTTTATTAGTTGCCTAAAGTTAGAGAAATAAGTTTGCCAGTATTTTTGAACGTCCTTTATAATCTTACGTTACTTCTTCAATTTATAGAAATGAAGTGCATTATCGAGATTTTTTAACATAATTACGAGTACTTAGATAACAGTCTAACTGGAGGACATTCCATGTTTCCCAGATCATTGGTGATCATTATTTTGAATTATTTTCATTCTAGTTTAATACAGGAGTGGTACATTATTTCTAACAAGAGAAGGTGGTTCTTCCAAAACGTTAAAACATTCTCATGTTTGAATTAAACAAAAGATGAAATAATGACCACCAGGGGATGTGAGGGACATAGAATGTCCTCTAGATACACAGCTGTGTACGTACCCCGAATTGTGCACCCCAGACTGCCAGGTTATCATTATTTTATGTTATTTTAAGTTTAATTATGTTGAAAAATCTTGACATCGCTCTTCATTTCTCTCAATTTAATAATTAGGATCAAATAACTAGGAGTACGTTGATAGTAGTGAACTTGGAGATCATTTCCTTGGTGGTCAATATTTTATGTTGTTTTTATTCTATTCCAATATGAGGAACTTAACAGATTTTTAACTACAAAAGAAGAACCATCATGGGACTCTTCTTTGATTGTAATAAATTATGTTGTTTTTATTCTATTTCAACATAAGGTTATTAAATGACATTTAATTACACAATAAGAACTACCAGAGGGGCATTCTATGCTATCCAGTACGTAGTTGTCCTCATATTGAAATAATCTAAAAATAATATAAATAATGATCACCAGGAAGTCTGGGGTGCACAATTCGGAGTATCTAGACAGCAGTGTACCTGGAGGACATTCCATGTCCCTCAGACCCCCTGGTGATTATTATTTTATCTTTTATTCTACTCAAACATGATATTGTTTTAACATTTTAGCAACAGAAGAACCACCAAGCAATCAATAAGAAGAAGTAACGTAAGGTTATGGATGAGTTTTAATTACACAATAAAAACCACTAGGTGGCGCTCCATGCCCTCTAGGTACATCGTTATCTACATGATTCTAATGACGTTTATAAATGTTGGTAACACTCTTCATTTCTCTAACTTTAGGCAACTAATAAAAAAGACATAATTTTTACCTGGAGGACATTCCATGTCCCTTAGACATGGTTCTTCTTTTGTTGTTGAAAATCTGTTAAATTTCTAACCTAACTTCTCTGGTGGTTCCAAGGGGCCTGTGGAATATGAGGATGTCTTCCAGGAAATATGTAGAAGACGGTGTACCTGGAGGGTATGAAGTGCCCTCCAAACTGGTTCTAATTGTGTAACTAAATGTCTGTTAAAACAGAATAAAAACCACATACAATAAGACCACTGGAGGTCTGGGACACATGGAATGTCCTCCAGGTATTCTGCAGAGTACGTTCTTCCTACGTAAACTTCCTCCCATAAACCTCGGCGTCATTATTTTAAGTAATTTATATTTTATTCCAACATAGGAATGTTATTTTTAACAATAAAACGTAATTCTCCTGCTAATTCTTATGGTTACATAGACTAAAATAATAATGACCACCCAAAACATAATTAAGAGTACCTAAGAAGGATTGTATTTCAACATAAGGGCATTCTATATCCTCCAGATACATCAATATCTACATATTTCTAGTGGTATTGGCAAGACTATTCATTTCTCTAACTTTAGGCAACTCATAAAATAAGCATTGTTTGCAGAGTACCTGCAGGGCATTCCATGTCTCCTAGGTTCCCTGGTGGTTCTGTTTTTGTTACTAATAATCATTTAATATCCTTATGTTGGGATGGAATAAAAGAGACACGTTATTTTATGTTGTTTTTTTTTTAATTTTATCTTTTATTTTATTTAAACATAAGAATTAGCAGCAGAAGAACTTTTTGTTGTTACTATGTATAATGACCACCAAAAGATCTGGGCGTGGAATGTTCTCACTCTTATCTACGCACTCTTAATTATGTTTAAAAATCTTGCTAATGTTCTTCATTTCTCTAAGTTTAGGCAATCAATAAAAAGAACGTACTCTGTAGAATACCTGGAGGACATTCCACGTGTCCTAGACCTAGCTGTCTTATTGTATGTGGTTTTTATTCTGTTTTAACATAAGGTTAATAAATGACTTTTAATTACACAATAAGGAGGCATTCTATGCCTTTTGGGACACAATTTGGAGTATGTAGACAGCAGAGTACCTGGAGGACATTCTACGTTCCCCAGACTCCCTGGTGGTCATTATTTTATCTTTTACTCCTTTTAAACATAAGAATTATCAGAAAAATAGCCACATGGAGTGCCCTTCAGAGGGTTCGTTTGTCCGGACGGTTATCTTAATGTTTGCCTTTGGTGTGTGGTGTTCCCCAGGAATCAATTTCGGGTCCATTGTTGTATTTCTTGTACACTAGTCTTGCAATTTTCTATACGCTGATGACTCTCAGTTCAGTGGCGATTTGATCGATTTTTCTAGTCAGGACTTGACGACGTCTAAGGCATCGTTGGCCTTGAGGTTGGCGTCTACGTCACGCCGACGTCGGCGTCTACTCCAACGCCGACGTCCACGTCAAAAAATAACAAACAACAACAAACAATCCGCACAAGCACAAGCTGTATCTTTTTGAGCAATCGCGATTTCTAAACGGTTTGTAAACATAGGAGAGTTATTGTGACACCCAGACACGC
>JAUIMW010002314.1:0-10922 GCA_033557785.1 Enochrus cinctus | reverse complement strand
CGTGTTCTCTGGAAAAAGTTACCCCGGGGAGGAATTAGCCCCGAATCGCTACGACCACTAACAAAAAAGTTAGGTTTAAGGCCCTATCTCGGATGGACCGGAGGGTCAGGGGGGTAAAAACGTAAATCTTTTACAATTGTGCTTAGCTATACGTGCTCCAGTTTGAACGCAAAAAATAACACTGAAAGAATTTTTGAAATCGGCCCAGTAGTTCCCGAGTTACAGGCGTTTTAAAATTTTCGATGCTCACTTGTTTTTTCGGTTTTTCGCTAATATCTCCATTAATTGTGGGCCGATTTTGATGAAATAAAAAGTGTTCGCCTGAGTACATCCAAGAGTAACCAATTAAACCATTTTTACCAAAATATGTGATTTACAATGTACCAGAGTACCGCAGTATGCTTTATTTTAACAATTTTTTAACTTTTTCAATGCTTCCCGCAACTTGACGTAAAAAGTAACTTAAGAATCGTGTTCTCTGGAAAAAGTTACCCCGGGAAGAAATTAGCCCCGAATCGTTACTACCACTAACAAAAAAGTTAGGTTTTAGGCCCTTTTAGGCCTGGCGTAGGTAAATTTTTGTGCTGCGAATTTGTAATAATCCAGTTTGTTTCTTTTTTATTCAATTTTGTTTAAAAAGAAGATTATTTAATATGTGTTTTATGTGCATAGAAGTATGTAATTTACCATAAAAAAAATTTCTATTTCTTATGTGCTTAAATACATAGCCTAACGCCGGGGGTCTGAGGGGTCAAAAGTCATTTTTGGTTGCAAAGACACATTAATACTATAGCTAATACGCCACTTAACACCTTTTCAGGGATGTTGACACCTATTCAACACCATATTTAATTACGTTAGGTCCCAGGGTCTAACAGGGCGTAAATAGGGCCTAAATTATAAAAAAACACGTGAAAAACTTTTTTGTTTTTTGAACTAGAGCCGCCGGAGTAAATCTGCTGTTATTTTACCTTTCAAATATTCTTTTCAATTTTTTTTATTGCCACTGTTAAATAATAAAGTTTATTTAACTTTAAAAAAAATCAGTCTTCACGACATTTTAACATCCGTTCAACACCCTTTTGTAAAAGAGCTTTAACGCCTTTTTAACATCTAATGAACACTATTTTATAGGCTTAAACACCTTTTTAACACATTAAATTAGGAAGTACTCCAAAATCAAAGAGCTTCTAGCTTCTAGGGCATTATAGGGTGCAAATAGGGCCTGAAAACTAACCTTTTTGTTTTTTGACTTAGAACCTCGGAGTTAATTCCGCAATTAGGTATTTTTTTGGCGAGAAATGTGATTAAGGTATAAGGTGTTCAATAGGTGTTTTAGGGTTTAATAGGGCTTTATTTACACCCTATTAAGCCCTAAGTCCTAACTGTTTAAAATTTGGTGTTTAATAGGTGTTAACAGACCTGAAAATATAATAAATGGGCATTAAATATTTTAAAACATGCTAAGGCCTTAGAAAAGGTGTTAAATAGGTGTTTTAGGGCTTAATAGGGCTTTTTTGTTTCTTAGGCTAGAGTGACGGGATTAATTCATAGTTTATTTAGTTTTTAATGACATTTTAAACCTATTAAACACCCTTTTGAAGGTTTTAACACATATTTGTTCTGAATTTAAAAAAATATATTTTCACACATTATTTTAAGACTGTTGTTTTTAATATTCCGTTTTTTTACTTTTTTCGAAGAACTTTTAACACCTTGTTGTCGACAAAAAGAACGTGGATACACCCCTATCAATGCTATGATAAACTATGAATTAATCCCGAGGCTATAGCCTAAAAAACAAAAAAGCCCTAAAACACCTATTTAACACCTTTTCTAAGGCCTTAGCACGTTTTAAAATATTTAATGCCCATTTAACACCAGGTCTGTTAACACCTATTAAACACCAAATTTTTAAAAGTTGGGATTTAGGGCTTAATAGGGCGTAAATAAAGCCCTATTAAACCCTAAAACACCTATTCAACACCTTTTCTTAGGTCTTAATCACATTTCTCGCCAAAAAATACCTAAAATTAACTCCGAGGCTCTAACTCAATAAACAAAAAAGTTAGTTTTCAGGCCCTAATTGTACCCTACAAAGCCCTAGAAGGTAGAAGCTTTTTGATTTTGGAGTACTTCCTAATTTAATGCGTTAAAAAGGTGTTAAAGCCTATAAAATAGTGTTCATTAGATGTTAAAAAGGCGTTATTATTTAACAATGGCAATAAAAAAATTGAAAACAATATTTGAAAAGTAAAATAACAGCAGATTTACTCCCGAAGCTCTAGCTCAAAAAAAAAGTTTTTCTCTGTTTTTTATTATTTAAGCCCTATTTACGCCCTATGAGACTTTGACCCCTCAGACTCCAGGCATTACGCTATATATTTAAGCATATGAGAAATAGAAATTTTATTTATGGTAAACTGCATACTTCTATGCACAAAAACACATATTAAATAATTGTCTTTTCTTTTTATTAGGAAAAAGCAGTTTTAACACCTTTTTAACACCTATTAAACACTCTTTAATAGGTCTTAATACTTATTTAACACCTTTTCTAATGTCTTTTGTGCGTTTCTTAGGTCTTTAACACTTCTTTTCAGGGGTATTAACACCTATTCAACACCAAATTTTTAAATGATTTTTAACATCTATTTAACGATAGCATTTATATGGAACGTACTCCAGGTGTTAATTCTGTTATTTTTTCTCGAAAAAAGTAATAAAAACGAAATATACTATTAAAAACTGGCAGCACATTTTAAAAATAATATGTGAAAATATTTTTTTTTAAATTTAGAACAGATAGGTGTTTAAACCTACAAAAGGGTGTTTAACAGGTGTTAAAAACAAACTATTAGAGATTTAGATTCTATTTACGTCCTATTGGACCATTGGGCCTAGCTTATAGAAATTATTGGTGTTGAATAGGTGTTAAAATAACTGTTGTGTTAAGTGTTAAAAGGTGTTTATAGGTTTTAACATCTATTTGTTCTAAATTTAAAAAATTACACGTTGTATTGTATTATAAACTGCTTAGTCACCTTTTCAACACCTTTTCTATAAGAAGAATAGGATGGATGCTGGAGTTCATTCTATATAATTTATGGTTTAATGGGTGTTAAAAAACTTTTTAAAATTTGGTGTTGAATAAGTGTTAAAACCCCTGAAAAGATGTTAAATGGCTGTAAGACCTAACAACCACGCAAAAGCCTTAGAAAAGGTGTTGAATGGTGTTTAATTTATATATTGTAACACTTATTTAACACCTTTTTAAAGGTGTTGTTAGGTCTTTAAGGTTAGGTGTTAATATCTATTCAACACCACATTTTAAAAAGTTTTTCAACATCTATTTAACCACAGTATTTATATGGAATGTGCTGCAGTATCCACGTTCTTCCTATCAACTTAGATAAGTTGCCAAAAAAATGACTTTTTACCCCTCAGACCCCCCCGCGTTACGCAATATATTTACTTCTATGCACAAAAACACATATTAAATAACCGTCTTTTCTTTTTATTAGGAAAAAGCAGTTTTAACACCTTTTTAACACCTATTAAACATCCTTTTTTATAGGTGTTAACACTTATTTAACACCTTTTCTAAGGTCTTTTGTGCGTTCCTTAGGTCTTTAACACTTCTTTTCAGGGGTATTAACACCTATTCAATACCAAATTTTAAAAAGATTTTTAACACCTATTTAACGATAGCGTTTAGATGGAATGTACTCCAGGTGTTAAATCTGCTTTTATTTCGAAAAAAGTAATAAAAATGAAATATACTATTAAAAACTGGCAGCACATTTTAAAAATAATATGTGAAAATATTTTTTTTAAATTTAGAACAAATAGGTGTTTAAATCTACAAAAGGGTGTTTAACAGGTGTTAAAAACAAACTATTATAGATTTAGATCCTATTGGACCATTGGGCCTAGCTTATTGAAATTATTGGTGTTGAATGGGTGTTAAAATCTCTGAAAAGGTGTTTAGTGTTAAAAAACTTTTTAAAATTTGGTATTGAAAAGGTGTTAACACCTGCAATATACTAGAATATTAAAAACTGGTTGCACAATTTTTAAAACAATGTGTAAAAAATTAAATTTAGAACAAATAGAGTATTATGAAATATAGGTGTTAAAACGGTGTTTTTTTCGAATAAAAAAAATTATAAAAACGAAATATACTGGAATGATTAGCAAAAAGAAGTTTTAGCAACTTTTAAACAACTTTTTATAGGTTTTAACACTTATTTAACACCCTTTCAGGTCATTACACATTTGGTAGGCTTTTAATGTCTATTTAACACCTTTTCAGAAGTGATAACACCTATTTAACACCAAAATTTAAGTATCTTTTTTAACATCTCTAGCATTGATATGGATGTACTCCAGTATCCACGTTCTTCTTGTCGACATAGACAAGGTGTTAAAAGGGTGTTAAAGTTTTTTTCGAAAAAAGTTTAAAAAAACGGAATATTAAAAACTAGTAGCACAGAAGTTTTAAAATAATGTGTGAAAATATATTTTTTTAAATTTTGAACAAATAGGTGTTAAAACCTTCAAAAGGGTGTTTATTAGGTGTTAAAATGTCATTAAAAACTAAATAAACTATGAATTAATCCCGAGGCTCTAGCCTAAAAAACGAAAAAGCCCTATTGAGCCCTAAAACATCCATTTAAACCTTCTCTAAAGCCTTAGCACGTTTTAAAATATTTAATGTCCATTTAACACCTTTTCAGGTCTTTTAACACCTATTAAACATCAAATTTTAAAAAGTTAGGTTTTAGGAGTACTTCCTAATTTAATGCGTTAAAAAGGTGTTAAACAGGTGTTAAATAAAATAGTGTTCATTAGGTGTTAAAAAGGTGTTAAAGCTCTTTTACAAAAAGGTGTTGAATAGATGTTAAAATGTCGTGAAGACTGTTTTTCATAAAAAAAAGTTAAAAAAACTTTATTATTTGAGAGTGGAAATAAAAAAATTGAAAACAATATTTGAAAAGTAAAATAACAGCAGATTTACTCCAGAGGCTCTAGGTCAAAAAAGTTTAACTTTTTTTTTATAATTTAGGTCCTATTTACGCCCTATTAGACCCTCGGACCTAACGTAATTAAATATGGCGTTGAATAGGTGTTAAGATCCCCAAAAAGGTGTTAAGTGTTAAATTTTTTTTTTTAAATTTGGTGTTGGATATGTGTTAACTCCTATAATATACTAGAATATTAAAAACTGGTTGCACAATTTTAAAAAAAATATGTAAAAAATTAAATTTAGAAAAATAGGCTATTATGAAATATAGGTGTTAAAAAGGTGTTAAAGATGGTTTTTTCGAAAGGAAAAAAATAAAAACGAAGTATACTGGAATGATTAGTAAAAAGGACCTTTTAAACAACTTTTTGTAGGTTTTAACATTTATTAAACATCTTTTTAAGGTCTTTACACGTTTGGTAGGCCTTTAATGTCTATTTAACACCTTTTCAGGAGTGTTAACACCTATTTAACACCAAAATTTAAATATATTTTTTAACATATATAGCATATATGAATTAACCCAGAGGCTCTAGCCTCAAAAACAAAAAAGCCCTATTAAGCCCTAAGACACCTATTTAACACCTTTTCTAAGGCTGTTTTAAAATATTTAATGTTAATTTAACATATTTTCAGATCTGTTAACACCTATTAAACACCAAATTTTAAAAAGTTAGGATTTAGGAGTACTTCCTAATTTAATGCGTTAAAAAGGTGTTAAACAGGTGTTAAAGCCTATAAAATAGTGTTTAACAGATGTTAAAATGTCGTGAAGACTGTTTTTTTTTAGAAAAAAAAGTTAAATAAACTTTATTATTTAACAGTGGCAATAAAAAAAATGAAAACAATATTTACGCCCTATTAGAACCTAGAATCTAACTTATTTAAATTTGATGTTAAATAGATGTTAGCATCCCTAAAAATACACAGAACACGTAGTAAATGATCTCGTTTTCTTTTTATAAGCAAAAAGCAGTTTTAACATCTTTTAAACACCAATTAAACACCATTTTATAGATTTTAACACCTTTTAAGGGGTGTTTACACCTATTCAACACCAAATTCTATACATCTATAACATTGATATGGAGTTTACACAAGGTGTTAAAGCTGTTTTTTTTTCTGAAATAAGTAATAAAAAAATTGTTAAAAAGTTGTTAAAACCTATAAAAGGTGTTAAACAGGTGTTAAAGCCTATAAAATAGTGCTAACTAGGTGTTATAAAGGCATGTTATTTCAACACCTATTTAACCATAGCATTGATATGGAATGTACTTCAGTATCCACGTTTTTATCAACTTAGACAAGGTGTTAAAAAGGTGTTAAAGAGGTTTTTTAAAGTAACAAAAACGAAATAAACTGGGCTACTACATATATAGCATTAATATGGAATGTACTCCAGTTCTTCTTATCGACTTACGACAAGGTTACACCTATTTAACACCTTTTCTATTGTCTTATCACGTTTTAAGACCTTTAACACCCATTTAACACCTTTTCGGGTGTGTTAATACCTATTCAACACCAAATTTTAAAAAGTTAGGTTTTAGGACTTAATAGGGTGTAAATAAAGCCCTATTAAGACCTAAAACACCTATTTAACACCTTTTCTAAGGCCTTAACACCTTTTAAGATCTTTAACGTCCATAGGCCTTAATATCAATAAAGAGTTATCCAATTTTATGTGTTTGCAAGATTTAAGCCCTATTTATATGTTTTTAAGATCTTTGCGCGTTTATTGGGTCCTTAACGCCCATTTAACACCTTTTTAGGAGTGTTAACACCTATTCAACACTTATTAAACCATAGCATATATGTGGAATATCTCCTGTATCTACGCTCTTCGTCTTATAGAAAATATGATGACTATTTTGTTCACGAAAAAGTAAAAAAAAAGTTTATTTAGTTTTTAACGATATTTTAACACCTTCTAAACACCCTTTTATAGGTTTTAACATCTATTTGCTCTAAATTTAAGATTTTTAACACCTTTTCTACAAGAAGAATAACATGGATGCTGGAGTTCATTCCATATAAATACTATGGTTAATAGGCGTTAAAAAACTTTTTGAAAATTGGTGTTGAATAGGTGTTAAAACCCCTGAAAATATGTTAAATGGCTGTAAGACCTAACAAACAAGCAAAGGCCTTAGAAAAGGTGTTGAATGGTGTTCAATAGGTTTAATATATATTTTAACACTTATTTAACATCTTTTTAATAGCCTTTACGTTGTTGTTAGGTCTTTAAGGTCCATTTAACACCTTTTCAGGGGTGTTAATATCTATTCAACACCACATTTTAAAAAGCTTTTTAACACCTATTTAACTACAGTATTTATATGGAATGTGCTGCAGTATCCACGTTCTTCCTATCGACTTAGATAAGTTGTCAAAAAGGTGTTAAAGTTTTTTTAAGACAATTTTCATAAGAAAATTAAAATAAGCAGCAGAGCTCTAAAACACCTATTTAACACCTTTTCTAATGCCTCAGCACGTTTTAAAATATTTAATACCCATTTAACACCTTTTCAGGTCTGTTAACACTTATTCAATACCAAATTTTAAAAAGTTAGGTTTTAGAGCTTAATAGGATGTAAATAAATCCTTGTTAAGCCCTAAAACAACTATTTAACACTTTTTCTAAGGCCTTAACACGTCTTAAAATATTCAACGCCCATGTTAGATTTTAATCTAATTTTTTAATAAAAAACGTCAACGTCCTTTGATGGTGTTCAATAGGTGTTAAAAGGATGTTAAAGCACTTACAAGTAGGGGTTAAAATGTCGTTAAGGCTGTTTTTTACATAAAAGGCAATAAATAGCTAAATAAACTATGTAACTAAATAAAGGCAACACAAAATTATAAAATTAGGCCCTTTTTACGCCCTATTAGACCCTAGAACCTAACTTATTTTTTTTATTCGAAAAAAAGTAACAAAATCGAAATTAACTGGGTTATTACAAATTGGCAGCATACAAATTTTAAAACAATTTGTGAAAATTAAAAAGTATTTCTGTTTAGAACAAAGTGTTAAATAGATGTTAAAACCTACAAAAGGGTGTTAAAGAGGTGTTAAAATGGTGTTAAAGCTGGTTTTAACAACAAACAGTCTTATCAACTTAGACAAGGTGTTAAAAAGGTGTTAAAGATGTTTTTTTTTTGAGATGAGTAATAAAAACAATTAAACACTTTTTTCTAGGTTGTAACAATCATTTAACACTTTTTTTAAGTTCTTTGCGCGTTCGGTAGGCCCTTTAATTTTTTTTTTTTAAATTCGTTAAAATTTAAAATATATTTATTTTAGAACTGTTATTAGTAGGTGTTAAAACCTACAAAATAATGTTTTAGAGGTGCTAAAATGGCGTTAAAGCAGTTTTTAACTAACAAAGTAGTAAAACAAGCTTTGAAAATTTCGGACATTTTCGGTACTTTTGGCTTGACTTTTTTGTGAAAATTTAAAAAAAATTAGGACAAAAAGCAGTTTTAACACCTTTTAAACAATGTTTTATAGATTTTAACAGTTATTTAACATCTTTTCTAAAGCTATTACACGGTTGTTAGGCCTTTAACGTCCATTTAACACCCTTTTAGGATGTTTAAAACCTATTTAACATTAAATTTTAAAAAGTTTTTTAACACAAGGTGTTAAAAAGGTGTTAAAGATTTTTTTTCGAAATAAGTAATATTAACAAAATATATTAGTATATTAAAAAATGGCGTAGTAAATAATTTTATTTCACTTTGATAAGCAAAATAAGTTTAAGCACCTTTTTACAGGTTTTAACACTTATTTAACACCTAAGGCTTTTACACGTTTGATAGGTCTTTAACTCCCATTAAACACCTTTCTAGGGGTGTTAACACCTATTTAACGATAGCATTTATATGGAATGTACTCCAGTTGTTAAATCTGTTTGTGTATTTTTTTAAATTTAGAACAAATAGGTGTTTAAACCTACAAAAGGGTGTTTAACAGGTGTTAAAAACGGACTATTGGACCTAGCTTATTGAAATAATTGGTGTTGAATGGATGTTAAAATCCCTGAAAAGGTGTTAAGTGTTAAAAACTTTTTAAAATTTGGTGTTGAATAGGTGTTAACACCTGTAATATACTAGAATATTAAAAACTGGTTGCACAATTTTTAAGACAATGTGTAAAAAATTAAATTTAGAACAAATAGGGAATTATGAAATATAGGTGTTAAAGATAGTTTTTTTCGAATAAAAATGACTACTGGAATGATTAGCAAAAAGAAGTTTTAGCAACTTTTAAACAACTTTTTATAGGTTTTAACACTTATTTAACACCCTTTCAGGTCATTACACATTTGGTAGGCTTTTAATGTCTATTTAACACCTTTTCAGGAGTGTTAACACCTATTTAACACCAAAATTTAAATTATCTTTTTTAACATCTATAGCATTGGTATGGATGTACTTCATTATCCACGTTCTTCTTGTCGACTTAGACAAGGTGTTAAAAGGGCGTTAAAGTTTTTTTCGAAAAAAGTTTAAAAAAACGGAATATTAAAAACTAGTAACACAACAGTTTTAAAATAATGTGTGAGAATATATTTTTTTTAATTTAGAACAAATAGGTGTTAAAACCTTCAAAAGGGTGTTTATTAGGTGTTAAAATGTCATTAAAAACTAAATAAACTATGAATTAATTCAGAGGCTCTAGTCTAAAAAACAAAAAAGTCCTATTGAGACCTAAAACACTTATTTAAGACCTTTTCTAAGGCCTTAGCACGTTTTAAAACATTTAATGCCCATTTAACATCTTTTAAGGTCTGTTAACACCTATTAAACACCAAATTTTAAAAAGTTAGGATTTAGGAGTACTTCCTAATTTAAGTCGTTAAAAAGGTGTTAAACAGGTGTTAAAGCCTATAAAATAGTGTTCATTAGGTGATAAAAAGGCGTTAAAGCTCTTTTACAAAAGGGTGTTAAGCAGATGTTAAAATGTCGTGAAGACTGTATTTTATAAAAAAAAAGTTAAAAAAACTTTATTATTTAACAGTGGAAATAAAAAATAATGAAAACAATATTTGAAAAGTAAAATAACAGCAGATTTGCTCCGGAGGCTCAAGCTCAAAAAACAAAAAAGTTTTTCACGTGTTTTTTATGATTTAGGCCCTATTTACGCCCTATTAGACCTTGGGACCTAAAGTAATTAAATATGGTGTTAAATAGGTGTCAACATCCTTGAAAAGGTGTTAACTGGGCGTATAGTATAATCTTCTTTTCTTTTTATTAGGAAAAATCAAATTTAACACCTTTTAAACACCTGTTAAACTCCCTTTTATAGTGTTTAAAACACATATTTAACACCTTTATTATTATTGTTATTAAATAGATGCTGAAGCCAGCAAAAAGGTGTTTAACAGGTGTTAAAAAGGCGTTAAAGCTGTTTTCAACTAATAAAGTGGTAAAATACTGAATAAACAAGATAATTTAATAGTGGTAACACAAAAATTTTAAAACATTTTTGGTACTACTAATGATTTGGCGTGAGATCTAAAGTGTCCATCACATGTCTCGGCAAAAAGTACATAGGGGCGGAATTAACCCCGAGGCTCTAGGCCAAAAAACAAAGAAGTTAGTTTTCAGGCCCTATTTGCGCCCTATTAGGCCCTGGGAGCTAACTTTTTTGTATTTGGTCCTACAGCCTCGCGAAAAGCTGCTTTCCAGGGTAGTTTTTTCCGGGGAGTCCGGAAAATTACTTCATTTTGATTTTGAAGCACTTCCAAAGTCCGTAACGTGCCTCCCAGTCCTCAAAGAACAGCTCTGGTTTGTTCCACAAGACGTGGTGCTGGGCGTATTGGTACGACGCCTCAAGCGGGGGGTTTAAGTGGGGCGCCAGCTCGGCCCTTCGGGCTATGACAGTGTTTAA
>JAUIMW010002313.1:0-10922 GCA_033557785.1 Enochrus cinctus | reverse complement strand
TTGATTTTCTTCTTGGGAGGCTTCGACACAAGTTCTCACTTGATGTGCTTCACTTGCTACGAATTGGCTCTCAACCCAGACTTACAAACCAGATTAAGAGAAGAAGTCTTGGAGACTGACGAGAAATGCGATGGGAAACTTACTTACGAAGCTTTGATGAAGATGAAGTACTTGGACATGGTCATCTCTGAGTCTTTGAGGAAGTGGAGTCCTTTTACGTTAGCAGACAGGGTGTGCATGAGAGACTTTACGATTGAGCCTAAACTGGAAGGTGAAGAGCCTGTTCATCTGGAGAAAGACACATTGGTTTGGATTCCCTTGTATGCTATTCAACGAGACCCTAACAACTTTGAAGAACCTGAGAAGTTCGATCCTGAGAGGTTCAACGACGAGAATAAGCAGAAAATAAAACCTTACACTTACTTGCCTTTTGGTTCAGGCCCCAGGAACTGCATTGGTTCAAGGTTTGCGATCCTGGAGAGTAAAACTATCATTTATCACGTTTTGAAGCACTTTGAGGTGGTTGTAACCAAGGACACTCCAATTCCTTTGAAGATAATACCTGAGAATTTTAGTTTTCTCCCTGTTGGTGGCTTTAAAGTTGGACTGAAGAGACTTAGAATGTAGCATAAGCAAAATTTGTTTTTTTTACATTAAACTCTTTATAAAAGTTTTAAATAATAAATACGACCATCAAGAGTTCTGGGAGACATAGAACATTCTCCAGGTTCTTTGTAAACTACATTCTTCTATTTAGTTAATTAACCTTCAAGAAATGAAGAGTGTTATCATGATTTTTATTTCATTATTATAGCAGTACACTTGGAACACATTCGATGTCCCCCAAACACCTTGGTAGCTCTTCTTTTATTTGTTAAAATAAGAAAACATCTTAAAAAAAAAGAGTTTAAACAACGCAAAATAAAGATCTACTCTTTACTTCTTATAACAGTAGAAGTTCTGTTTAAGATCATCCACTTTAGAGAATTTCGGCTTAAAGACGACCAGTTTAAAGTCTTTTATTCTACGTTTTAAGCAGTTCTTAAAGGCCACTACTATTGGAAATTAACTTCAACCTTAATCCAGTTTAAAAACTGTTCCAGTGTAGAAAGCGTCCTTGGTTCCAGAATCCGTCGCTGAACTGGAGTTCTACTGTATGTTTAAAAATTTTGATATTTTTTATTTTTTCAAGTTTAGCTAATCGTTGATAAGCAGATCGTGTTTTACAGAGTTCATTGCATGTCTTTCAGACGTTTTGGTGGTAATGAATATAGTTATACTAAAATCATTTTTAATAATAGAAAGTAAAAATGTCTTGGGGAAGAATATTTATTGTGAAAGATTTGCTTCTTATGTATTTTCCTCAAAGTAAACTATCAATATTAGAAGTCAACACGGTATTGGATGACATGGAATGTCCTCCAGGTACACTGCTATCCAAGTACTCCTAGTTGTGTTCAACACTTTTCATTTCTTCAAATTAACAACTAATAAGAAAAATATAGATTGGAGTGCACCTGGAGGACATTCCATGTGTTAAAAGAGGGACCACCAGGTGTACTGCTATCTACGTACTTCTTATTGTGTATGAAAGTCCAAATAACACTCTTCATTTCTTCAAGACCTGGAAGACACTATATCACCAAGCAAGTTATATAAACATGGAATGTCTTGCAGATGCTCTTATTTTTTATAGATTATGAAAATATATATTGTATTTGTGTGTACGTATGCTTGTTACTCTCAAAAAAGTTCATCCTTTGCTGCAGCTTTTCGACACAATCTTCCCAAACTTCATTCTCTTATGGTGGTGTGCCACATAACAGGTCAGCCGGTAGTCTGGGATCTCTTCCAAACACCATTTTCGCTGGTGATACGCTAGTGGATTCTTGATGCCATGAACAATAAACCTATAGGAATAGATCTAGGTTCGTCTCAGTTACGCTAATGGTCTGCGACGACTTTGGCTAGATGTTTTGAAATTGTACAGTTCATACGCTCCACCATTCCATCGAATTGTAGATGCAGAGGTGTCGTCCTGGTCTTTCTGATGTACTTGTTTCCAGCAGTTGTTTCTGGAAATGGCCCGGCGATATCCATTACTATCCTTTCAAAAGGTGATCCGACGTTATACTGCCTCATGGGAGCTCGTCTACTTTCCGATGGTCCATTAGCAACAGCGCATAATTCGTATCTTCTGTACCAAGTTTTGACATCTTTCTACCAGTTGACCCAGTAAAACCTGCTTGCTGAATTTTCTCAATAGTCTTCTTGACTCCAAGATGTCGACCAGAAACTCCGTCGTGAATTTCTTGTAGTGCTTCTTCTCGTCTTTGGCAAAATTTTCCAAGGCTCTTTTAAGTATACCATCTTCTATCAACAGGGAGTTTCATTGTGCTCAATAACTTTTAACGGTGGGATTCAAATTTTAGATTTTTTCCCATCCAGGTTTTCGTTTATAAATTCCTCTTTAACTTCTAGGCTACCACAATGGCTGCAGTCATCAAGGCATTGCCTTCTTGATAGTGCATCAGCATTATGATGTATGGCCCCTTTTTCAGTGCTCGATAGCAAACTTATATTCTGAAAACGCTTGATCCAATGTGCTATCTGGCCTTCAAGATTCTTGAAGTGGAGTAGCCATGTAAGATGACCAGTATTTAAGGCGATCAGTTCGCAACCAAGTTAAATCAATTTTCGCAAAACTTTTATTTTAAGGTAACCTCATCTAGAGATATTAGAAATATGCAGATGACGGAGTTCCTGCAAAACTTTTCATATGTTCTAAGCCCTTAGTGATCCTTTTTAATCTTATTTTTTTATTGTATTCTAACACAGGAATATTTAATGTTTTATAAAAATAAAAGAGGGACCACCAGGGGAAAACAAAGAATGTCTTGCAGGTTTTCTGCAAACTATATTCTTCTAATTAGTTATCAAAATAAACGAAGAAATGAAGAGTGTTATATGCATTTTTATTCACAATAGAAAGAATATAGATAGCAGTGCACCTGGAGGACATTGCATGTCCCCCAAACCACCTGGTGTCCCTTCTTTTATTGTTAAAAATCAGTTTACATTACCATGTTGTATAAGAATAAAAAACAAGGTAAAAGAAGGGACACCAGGGGGTCTGGGGGACATGGAATGTCCTCCAGGTTCATTGTTTTCTACGTATTCTTGTGTCCAAATATCCTTACAACACTCATCTTTTCTTCAAATTTAACCAACTAAATAGAAAAGCGTAGTTTGCAGAACACTTGAAGGACATTCCATGTCCCCCAGACCCCCTGGTATCCCTTCTTTTACTGTTAAAAATCAGTTAAAATGTAGAAGGACACATTTAATAGTACGTAGATAACAGACCACCTGGTGATCTTTCTTTTGTGTTCTTGTTTATTATTTTAAGAAAATGTTTAATGACTTTAACAACACAAATGAGGGGACACCAGGGGGTCTGGAGAACATGGAATGTCCTCCAGGTACACTGTTATCTATGTACTCTTAAATGTGTCCAAATATCCTTATAACACTTTTCATATCTTCAAGTTTAACCAACTAAATAGAAGAGCGTAGCTTGCAGTACACCTGAAGGACATTCCTTGGCCCACTAGACTCCCTGGTGTTCCATTTTCTATTGTTAAAAATCAGTAAATTTCTTAAAAAAGAGTAAAAACAAGATAAAAAAGGACTACCGGAGGATTCTAGAGACATGGAATATCTTCCGGATGTACTGCTGCGTATATACTACTTATTGTGTATAAAAATCCAGATAACATTCTTCATTTCTTCAATGTAGTTTGCAGAAGGCCTGGAAGACATTCCATGTCCCCCAGTTTCTCTTTAGTTACTTCAACACTAATATTATACTAACTGTTTGATTAAAATAATATTGTCAACTTTTGAAAACCTAAATTAGAAATTATGTAAATGACAGTGCACCTGGAGGGCATTCCATATCACAAAAAAAGTTATATAAACAGGGAGATACTCTTATTTTTTAATGATTATGAAAATAATTATTGTATTTGTGTGTACTTTTGCTTGATACTTCGAAATAAAGAAGAAAGATCAAGTCGATGTTTTCCCATGTGTTTACTAATTTTAATATATTAAGGAAAGATTACTAGCAAGTCTGAGGGAATGTCCTCCAAGTTCTATAAACTACATTCTTCGTTTTAGTTGTTAAACTTTTAAAAACGAAGAGTGTTATAGAGATTTTGATACATAATAAATTGTATGGAGATAACAGTGAACCTGAAGGACATCCAGAACCTCCGGTGATCCTTTTTTTACGTTGTTTCTTACGCTTTTTTAACCTGAAGAAGTACTGATTTTTAACAATATAAGAAGGAACACTACGTTCTTCTAATTAGTTGGTTAATTTTGAAGAAATGAAGAGTGTTATCAGGATATTTGAACACAATTAGAAGTACTTAGTAAGCAGTGCACCTGGAGGACATTCCATGTCCCCCAGACCCCCTGGTGGTCCTTCTTTTACAATGTTTTTTACTCTCTTTCAAAAAGAGATTTTTAATGATTTTAACAAAATCTAATAGGGACCACCAAAGGGTCTGGAGGACATAGAATGTCCTCCAGGTGCTCTGCACACTTTAGCAAAATTTCGTTGTATTAATCTTGAAAAAATGAAGAGTGTTATCAGAATATTTCGACACAATCATTCTCCTGATGGTCCTATAGAATAAAGTTAAATAATTCCAGGAATAGTCGCCCAATAAATATAATAATAATACTAATTTATAACTAAACTCTTTATTTGTATTACTTTAAACAATTAATATGAACAATGTAAAAATGGATTATCTGGACGGCATTCCATTATTATTCTATTATGATTCTAGAACTACAAATACAATAGTAGTCTAAAAATATAATACAAATAAAATGGGACCATCAGGACTTTATTAAAGATATTCACGTCCTTCAGTTACTTCAACACTAACACTACTCTAACTATTTAGAAAATAAAAAAATATGAAAATGTCAGGCATCATGTAACATTTCCTCTTGAAATAGAGTAAAAACGACATAAAAAAAGGATCACCAGGAGGTCTGAGAAACATGAAAAGTTCTTCAGGTCTTCTGCAAACCTCACTCTTCTAATTGGGTAATTGTTAAACTTGAAAAAATGAAGTGTGTTATCTTGATTTTTTTATTCCAGAATAAGAAGTACGTAGTTAGCCGAACACCTGGAGGACATTCCATGTCCTCCAGACCCCCTGGTGGTCCTTTTTTATATTGCTTTTAAATTTAATTCAACACACATGGAATGTCCCCAGGTGTTCGGCTAACTACATTCTTCATATTGACTTTTTAAACTTTTAGTTAAGCAAACTTTTTAGTTCAAATAAGCTATGTTCGTTGTTCCACAGAAGTTTCACAACTACAAAAAAATAGTCAAAAAGTCTATGTTCGTTGTTTCGCAAACACAAAACATAGTCAACTTAAGATGTTTTTTATATAATAACAAACATATTACTGTGACTATATTACTTAAAAGTGTTTTTTACTCTTATACAACATAGGAATGTTAAATGCTTTTTAACAATAAAAAGATGGACATGAAATGTCCTCCAGTTGCTGTAAAAACTACGCTCTTCTATTTAGTTGGTTAATCTTGAAGAAATGAACAGAGTTATCAGGATATTTGGACACAATTACGCGTACGCAGATAGCAGCACACCTGGAAGACATTCCATGTACCTTCTTTTATTGTTGAAAATCAGTTTACATTCCTATGTTTTAAAAGAGTGAAAAGCAAGTTAAAAAAAGGACCACCAAGGGGTCTGTAGGACATGGAATGTCCTCCAGTTATACTGCTTTCTACGTACTTGAAATTGTGTCCAAATATCCTGATAACACTCTTCATTTCTTCAAAGTTAACCAGCTAAAAAGAAGAGCGCGGTTTGCAGAAGACCTGGAGGATATTCCATGTCCCCCAGACCCCCTGGTGATCCCTCTTTTGTGTTGTTTTTTACTCTATTTCAAAAAGAGATGTTTTAATGACTTTAACAACACAAAAGAAAGACCACCAAGGGTTCTAGCGTTCCTTTTTATATTATCAAAAATCAGTAAACTTCTTCAGGTTTAAAAAGCGTAAGAAGCAAGGACCACCGGAGGATTCTAGAGACATGGAATGTTCTCTAGGTGCACTGATATCTTCATACTATTTATTTTGTATCAAAATCTCTATGACATTCTTCGTTTCTTCCAATTTAACAACTAATGAAAAGAATGTAGTTTACAGAAGACCTGGAGGACATTCCCTCAGACTTCTCGGTAGTCCTATCCAGGTGCACTATTATTTATAATCTTCTAATTGATAATTAGATACCACGAAAACACTCTTGTTTTAAATAGTGTCAGTTTAATCAAACAATACCAAAAACAGATGCTGAAGTATCTGGAGGACATTCCATGTCTTCTAGATCCCCTTGCTGGTCCCCCTTTTTATAAAACATTAAGTATTCTAATGTTAGAATACAGTAACAAGATTAACCACGTAGAAAATAGTATTAGTTGTTAAACTTGAAGAAACGAAGAGTGCTGTCTGGATTTTTATACATAATAAGTAGTATGTAGATAGCAGTGCACCTGGAGGACATTCCATGTTTCCTGTTTTACAGGAGATCTGGAGGACATTCCACGTCCCCCAGGCTCTCTTTAATTATTTTAACACCAATATTATACTTACTGTTTAATTAAAAGAATGTTGTTAACATTTGAAATTCTAAATTAGAAATTATGTAGATGACAGTGCAGTTGGAGGACAATCCACATCCTCAAGAAAGTTATATAAACATGGAATGTCCTGCAGATGTTCTTATTTCTTATTGATTATGAAAATAATTATTGTATTTGTGTGTACGTATGTTTGATACTTCTAATAAAGAAGAAAGGTCAAGTCGTAGATAACAGTGCACCTGGAAGACATTCCATGTCCCTCAGGCCCCCTGGCGGTCCTTCTTTTAAGTTGTTTTTTATAATGTTTCAGAAAGAAATGTTTAATGATTTTAACAACACAAAACAAAGACCACCAGGTGATCTGGGGGAAATGGAATGTCCTCCAGGTGCACTAATTCTATGCAATCTTAATTGTGTCCAAATATCTTGATAACACTCTTCATTTCTTCAAGTTTAACCAACTAAATAGAAGAGCGTAGTTTGTCGAGTACCTGGAGGACATTCCATGTCCCTCAAACCCCCTGGTGTCCCTTCTTTTATTGTTAAAAAATAGTAAACATTTCAATGTTTTATAAGAGTAAAAAACAAAACAAAAGAAGGACCACCAGGGGGTCTGAGGGACATGGAATGTCCTTCAGGTGCACTGCTTTCTACGTACTCTTAAAAGTGTCCAAATATCCTTATAACACTCTTCATTTCTTTAAGATTAACTAACTAATTTAAACAGCATAGTTTACTGAGTGTCTGGAGGACATTCCATATCCCCCAGACCTCCTGGTGTTCCTTCTTTTATTGTTAAGAATCATTTAACATTCCTATGTTGTATAAGAGTAAATAGCAAGGTAAACGAAGGACCACCAGGAGGTTTGGGGTACATGGAATGTCCTCCAAGGGCACTGCTTTCTACGTACTCTTAAATGTGTTCAAATATCCTTATAACATTCTTCATTTCTTCAAGATTTACCAACTAAATAGAAGAGCGTAGTTGGCTGAAGACCTGGAGGACATTCTATGTCTGGGGTCTAGAAAGTTCTAGATGCTCGTTTTCAAAACAATATCAAAAGAAAATCAGTTACCAACTCTTCCATTAAATTCCATATAAAAAATATATTTGCAGCAAACGAAGTAGTTAAATAAGTGTCTTAAAAAAACATTTTTTATATTTTCTCTTTGCAGGAGAAACTTACGTGACCAACCTTTTGTTTTTATCACTCCTGGCATCAAAACGCGTTGTTTGACACCCAACACGACTATGTTATCTGCAAAGACAAAAAAGTTCCGTCGCTCATTTGTTTTTTTGGTTTTTCGTTCATAACTTCGCTTGGCGTGGTGCGATTTCGATGAAACAAAAAGTTTTGGTTTTTCTCAGTTAAGATCAAACTATTTGACTAACAAAAAAGCAATTGAGCAACAAAAAAAAAAACATTTTGTCACGTTGCTCCTCACAGAAAAAACTCACATAAAAAAGCTTGTATGCTCGTGATTCCTGACGCGAAACCGCGTTGTTAGACACCCAGCATGGCTATGTTATCTGCAAAGACAAAAAAGTTCCGTCGCTCATTTGTTTTTTTTTGGTTTTTCGCTCATAACTTCACTTGGGATGGTGCGATTTTGATGAAACAAAAAGCGTTGTGTGCAGTTGCTTAAGACGCATCTAGCCAGTTAAAAAAGGAAATAAAACCAAAAAAGTTTCATATATTTATTGTATACAAGTTAACATGTCCGGTGCAAACAAAAAAGGATTTTTATTATAGTATTTACAATGTTTTTTTTTTTCAATGGTATTTAATATATTTAAATAGTTTTCATTTAATAAATAACAATCGTTTGGCACATTATATTAATAATAACAATTATAGGTTCTTACAAATAATAATAATAACTTTTTTTATTTAAATGTAACTAGGAAAATATCTAAATATTCAATTGTATCTACATTTCAAAAAGGAAAAATATAAATTGTATTTGCTTATAAACAATTTGTATCCAAAATTGACTACATACAACTTAGGATTTATTTAAGTTTAAGATATGTAAGTTATTATGTGTTTGTTACATTTTATTTTACATATGTTTTATTAATAAAAAAATTAGATCGGTACAAATTTTATTTAATTTTTTTTATCTTGAAAAATACTTGAGCTCAGCTGAACGCCAATTGTTTTAATCTAACTATAGCAACAATTTTGTTAGAATAGTTATCACTTTTTCATTCATATATTAAAGTTTTCGATTTTGATTGTTTTGGCTTTTTTATTCACAACAAAAAAACGTCGCACTTTATTTATTTATTTATTTATTTAGTCTTTTTTGCGCTTTGCTGCTAAAGTAACTATCAACCGGTGAAATGTTTGTAAAGTCTTAAAATTACAGTCCTATTTAGACGTGCAAATCAAAACAAAAAGACGAAGAACCTGAAACTGAAATTTTTTTGGAAATCGGCCCAGTGGTTCCCGAGATATAGCGTTTTCAATTCCGGGGAATGTACTCCATGTATCATTTTTTCTTTGGTTTTTTTGGCGATAACTCCGCTTGGGAGCGTCCAATTTGGATGAAACAAAGTCTGTTAGGTGCGTCTTGCCAAAAGGCATCGACTGGAAACACTTTTTTCAAACAAACGCAAATATTAAGAAAAATAGTGGAAATTGAAAAAAAGACGTGAAAACCACTTCTATTAATCAAAACGAACCCAAAACTGAAATTCTTATCGAAATCGGTCGAGCCGTTCCCAAGATATCGCGTTAGTTAACCGAATGCCCACCAGGTGTTACTTTTTAGTTTTTTGGCGATAACTCCGCTTGGGAGCGTCCGATTTCGATGAAATAAAAACTGTTGGGTGCGTCTTGCCGAAAGGCATCGACTGGGAACACTTTTTTCAAACAAACGCAAATATTAAGAAAACTAGTTGAAATTGAAAAAAAAGACGTGAAAACCACTTCTTTAAATCAAAACGAACCCAAAACTGAAAGTTTTATCGAAATCGGTCGAGTCGTTCCCAAGATATCGCGTTAGTTAGTCGAATGCCCACCAGGTGGTACTTTTTAGTTTTTTGGCGATAACTCCGCTTAGGAGCGTGCGATTTCGATGAAATAAAGACTGTTGGGTGCGTCTTGCCAAAAGGCATCGACTGGGAATACTTTTTTCAAACAAACGCAAATATTAAGAAAACTAGTTGAAATTGAGAAAAAAAGACGTGAAAACCACTTCTTTAAATCAAAACGAACCCAAAACTGAAATTTTGATCGAAATCGGTCGAGTCGTTCCCGAGATATCGCGTTAGTCGAATGCCCACCAGGTGTTACTTTTTAGTTTTTTGGGCGATAACTCCGCTTGGGAGCGTCCGATTTCGATGAAATAAAAACTGTTGGGTGCGCCTTGCCAAAAGGCATCGACTGGGAATACTTTTTTCAAACAAACGCAAATATTAAGAAAACTAGTAGAAATTGAGAAAAAAGACGTGAAAACCACTTCTTTAAATCAAAACGAACCCAAAACTGAAATTATTATAGAAATCGGTCAAGTCGTTCGAGAGATATCGCGTTAGTTAGTCGAATGCCCACCAGGTGTTACTTATTAGTTTTTTGGCGATAACTCCGCTTGGGAGCGTGCGATTTCGATGAAACAAAGACTGTTGGGTGCGTCTTGTCAAAAGACATCGACTGGAGACACTTTTTTCAAACAAACGCAAACATTAAGAAAAACTTGTTGAAATTGAAAAAAAGACGTGAAAACCACTTCCATTAATCAAAACGAACCCAAAACTGAAATTCTTATCGAAATCGGTCGAGCCGTTCCCGAGATATCGCGTTAGTTAGTCGAATGCCCACCAGGTGTTATTTTTTAGTTTTTTGGCGATAACTCCGCTTAGGAGCGTGCGATTTCAATGAAACAAAGACTGTTGGGTGCGTCTTTCCAAAAGGCATCGACTGCAACAACTTTTTTTAAGCAAACGCAAACATTAAGAAAACTAGTTGAAATTGAGAAAAAAGACGTGAAAACCACTTCTTTGAATCAAAACGAACCCAAAACTGAAATTTTTATCGAAATCGGTCCAGTCGTTCCCGAGATATCGCGTTAGTTAGTCGAATGTCCACCAGGTGTTACTTTTTAATTTTTTGGCGATAACTTCGCTTGGGAGCGTCCGATTTCGATGAAACAAAAACTGTTGGGTTCGTCTCATCGAAACGCATCGATTGAACTAATAATTGATTTGCAAA